>CM060371.1:149754915-150004915 GCA_030545235.1 Helianthus tuberosus | reverse complement strand
CTGCTTCATTATTAGTGGCAGGAAACTCACATCTAATAGCCTGGGGTAATATGTCCCCCTGTGGCGATTTTAGTAGTATACCCAAACCTACACCTCTTACATTAGATGCACCATCAGTATATAATATCCAGGATTCTAAGTTTTCTCCTAGCTGTTGTACTTCTAGGTCTACTTCACTTTGGATATCACTACTGAAATCAGCCACAAAGTCAGCTAAAGCCTGAGACTTTATGGCATTTCTAGGTTCATACACTAGATCATATGCACTTAATTTTACTGACCACTTAGCCATCCTACCTGACATCTCTGGTTTCCTAAGCACATTTTTTACAGGATAGTTGGTTTTAACATGAATCCTATGTGTTTTAAAATAATGTCTAAGTTTTGTTGACGCCATAACTAGGGCTAATATCAATTTCTCTAATTGAGAATACCTAGTTTCAGCATCTAATAAACTTTTATTAACATAATAGACAGGATACCGCTGACCTTCATGATCCTTTACAAGGACAACACTTACAGCATTCCCTGATACTGCGAGGTATAGGGATAATGGTTCACCATTTTCAGGCTTCATCAATAGGGGTGCAGTTGAAAGATACTGCTTTAAATCCTGCAAGGCTGCTTCATGCTTCACTCCCCATTCGAACTTCTTGTTCTTCTTCAGGATATCATAAAATTCCTTGCATTTTTCTGAGGATCTTGAGATAAATCTATTCAATGCTGCTACTCGTCCTATCAGTCTTTGAACATCTTTCATATTAGAAGGTGATTTGATATCCAAGATGGCTTTGATCTGTTCTGGGCTTGCTTCTATCCCTCTTTTAGTCACCATATATCCTAGAAACTTTCATGTCCCCACTCCGAAATGGCACTTAGCAGGATTCAGCTTCATGTTATACTGATCCAGGATATCAAATGCTCCCTTAATATCCTGGAGATGATCCTCAGCCTTTTTGGATTTTACTACCATGTCATCGATGTACACCTCCATAGTGTCCCCCAGTTTCTCTTTGAACATCATGTTCACCAATCTTTGATATGTTGCACCTGCATTTTTCAAACCAAAGGGCCTAGCAGTGTAACAATAAATACCAGTTGGTGTCATGAAGGCAGTATCCTCCTGGTCTGAAGGTTCCATTTGGATCTGCTGGAATCCTGAGGATGAATCCATGAAGGTTAACATCTCATGGCCGGCAGTAGCATCCACCATTGAGTCAATATGAGGAAGAGGAAATGAGTCTTGGGGACAAGCTTTGTTCAAGTCTGTGTAATCCACGCAAACTCTCCATTTCCCATTTTTCTTCTGCACCACAACTACATTTGCTAGCCATCTTGGAAACTTGACCTCTCTGATCATTTTGGATTTCCATAACCTCTCTACTTCTTCTTGAATAATCATATTTTGCTCCGGAGCAAATTTCCTTCTCTTTTGTTGGACAAGCTTGAACGACCTGTCAATACCGAGCTTATGTGTTATAATATCCTTGGAAATTCCTGCCATATCCTCGTGTTTCCACGCGAATGTTGACATCCTGCATTTCAAAAAGTTAGTCAACTGATCTTCAATATCCTTAGGGATATTGGTTCCCACGAGCACCGAGATATCCTGATTATCCTGATCCAGGATAATTTTCTTCACATCCTACTCTGAAGCCTCCATGATATCCTGGCCTCGCATCTTTAATTGCTATGCTGCACTAGGTTTTGTTGATGATTTCATTGAAGAAGAATACCACTCCTTTGCTTCCTGTTGATCACTTTCCACCTTGACAACTCCCTAAGGGGTAGGGATCTTGATGCATTGATGGTAGGTTGATGGAACAGCTTTCATATCATGGATCCAAGGCCTACCTAATATAATATTATAGCAGGATAAAGAGTCCATGACACAAAAGCGCTGCATTGAGTTGACCCCTTGAACATACACGGGTAACTTTATCTCTCCTACGGTATTCCTAGCTTCTCCACTGAAACCAACGAGCACAGTGGACTTCGAAGTAATATCCATCGGGGATACATTCATCCTCTTCAACGTTGCCAGCTGAATTATGTTGACTGATCTGCCATTATCCACTAATATCCTACGCACAAAATGGTTAGCAACATATAACGTTATTACTAAAGCATCATGATGAAGATCCTAGACAGTATCCCTGTCATCATTATCGAACGTGATCACTTTGTCAGTCGTGAGGGTTGACATCCTGGTTGGCTTATCTCCCCTCTCTGCTTTGGCTTCCTTCGCATGTCTTTTTTTCGCAGAATATGATGTGCCGCAGATGTCGGATCCTCCTAAAATAAAGTTAATTATTTTTGCATCCGCAGGAGGTGATGCTGCCCGTTCAGGATCCTTCTCAGGATCCTGACCCTTATTCTTCTTTCTTCCCAAGAGGTCCTTCAGATATCCCTTGCTTAATAGATAGCTTATTTCTTTCCTTAAAGCGATGCAATCCTTGGTAACATGTCCGAAATCCTCATGGAAAGCACACCATTTGGACTTGTCCTTCCAATCAGCCTTCTGTTGATTTTTCCGGGGCCATCTTGCTTTGTCTCCTAAACCCTGCATAGCATACATTAGTTCAGGTATATTAACGGAAAAACAATATTCAGACAATTCAGGATACTCCTCAGGATCCTCATCTTCAACAGCATTCACTTTCTTGCTGTCATTTCTGCCATATGGCTTAGAGCGATATGGTTTGTACGAGGATTCTGATTTCCTATTGGCTGACTCATAGGTTGTGGACGATTTCATCCTCTCTTTCATTTTCTTGTCATCCTCCAGCCGAATGTATCTAAGAGCCCTGTTACGAGCTTCGTCCAGATTCCAGCAAGGATTCATTACAAGATCCGGGTAAAATTGAGAATCTTTTTGTAATCCCATCTTGAAATCCTGCACAGCTATTGCAACATCAAGATGTGGGATATCCAAGGATTCCCGACTAAACTTGTTCACATAATCCCTCAAGGATTCCTGAGGTCCTTGAGTTATCCTGTAAAGATCACTGGTTAGTTTCTCAAAACTCCGACTGCAAGAAAATTGACTATTAAATAAATTAACTAAATAAGCAAATGAAGTAATTGAGTGAGGAGGAACGTTTAAGAGCCATTTTAAGGCTGATCCTGTTAAGGTAGAACCAAAACCCTTGCACAGGCATGCTTCTTTGAGATGTGGAGGGATAGGATTAATTTCCATCCTTTCCCTATATGGGCAATATGCTCCTCAGGATCCGTAGTTCCGTCATAGAGTTTCATGTTGGGGGTTTGAAATCTTTTTGGGATTTCAGCATCACAAATAGGATATGCAAACCGTGATATCCTGTGGCTGTCCTGGGACACTTCTGGAATTGGCTGGACCACCCCAGGCACACTGGATATCATGTCTTTCAGTTTTTGAAGCTCCCTGGAAAATGCTGATGTCATACCTGCATCCTACAAAGATCCAATACCATTAGTAGCAAGAGTATTATTATTATTAGATACATTACCAGTCTGGGGATTCTGGCCGTATCCTGAAGCATATCCTGAGCTTCTCACAGTTGATACTCTTACTGAAGAGGGTATCTCAGGAGTATGATTCTGGGAATGGCTAGGCACAATATTCCCCCGGTTATCCTCAGTATAAACTGCAGAACTGAAGTTCAAAGCCCTGGGTTGCAAGGGAGTGACAATATCTTCAGCAGGCCTACTTGGGCCGGATTTCAAGAGTTGTATCTCTCTCATCAGCATCTGATTAGTTTCCTGCTGCTGCCTCATCTGTTCCTGTACACTACCAAACAAATTTAGAATTTCTTCATTAGAAGCCAAAACAGGACCAGATCCCTGGATATTGCGAGCGGGGATAACATCCCGAGCCACATGACTTTCAGTTCCCTGTGAAAAGGCTTGCATTCTTGGAGGAGGTGGTGGAAGCACCGAACCAATTGTTGCAGAGGTTGTAGAAGACACGGTGGAAGAGCTCATGTTTGATCTCGAGGCCATTGAAAATAGTGTAGCGAAAAGTTTTGAAAATAGAAAACCAAGTAATGATTTTGCAAAAGCTTTTAGTAGAAATAGCACCACTTGCCCCACGGTGGGCGCCAAATTGTTTTGGTTAAAAATTACCGAAGCAATTAGGTGATCAAATTAGTTAAGTAAGGTAGTGTGCTAAAAAACGTGTGTTGAAAATATGCTAGTCAAGTTGTTTACAAAAACAGTTCCAGGATATAGCTCAGGATATTGAGCTATATCTATGATCAAACAGTGAGCAAAAATGTAAAGGGTGACACAAGATATACGAGGAAAGCCCTTGATCAATCATTATAGTAAAAAGAAAGCAACTAACTATCCTACTATTCCGGGATCCGGCGAATATTCCATATGTGGACGTTGTAGTCCACGTCTTCCGGCTTCAACGTTAGTAATATAACTTATTTGCCCGAGTCTTGAGGAGAAGAAGTCCACCTGACCGTTAGAGACTGGTTTCAACAATCTGCATGTGAGTCAATTATTAACTACCAGGATATCGTATCAAGATGTTACCAATATCCCGATCCAGCATCCTGGCCACAATAAAACAAACAAAGTTAGAATATTAGTCAGGATATATGAGCGGAAAATCACCCATAACAATGATGATTTAAACAAAATACAAGTCTTGTAAGTGGATGATTTCCAAAATAAATTTTCTCAAAAAACTAAGTTAAATAACAAGATTCACATAAACATGGTTCTTACATAAACCAAGCTTGTTTTAATGGTTAAACAAGTGTAGGAACACTTGTGTAACAAAAAGATTACATAAAGAAGCATTTTTAGAAAATGTGTTTGGAAGTTGTAAACACCCAACTTCTTTAAAAATGAAGTTTTTAAAGAAGTAAATACATTTTAAAGGGTAACTAAAAACACTACCAAGTTACTACAAGTTTTTATGAAATTTCAAGTGTTGGCTAAGTTGTTGATTGTTTGTGATGATTTTAAAAAAGAAAATGATATGCCTTAAAAGCATGGACACCTCCATTTTTAGGGGAAACTATTACAAATTTTCTAAAAATATAAACACTTAGAAAAATATTTTCTAACAAATATTTACAAGTGTATTTTAACTATGGTTTTCAATATAAACTTTGCCATAATTTTTGTAACAAATATACAAATATTGGAGGTTGGTTTTTATAAATAAAAATGGATAAATATATATTTAGAATATATATTTACATTAAAGATGTGATGTGTGTGAATATTTGTATACTTTGTGTATTAGTTATATTATTTTAGGGTTAAAGTAATGTAGCTTAACAAAATACCAAGAAATTACAATCCAAAATAATACCAAAAATCTCAAGGAATAAATATATAAGTTACACACTTGATATTGTGAAACCGAACGCAAGAACGTAACTTACAAAATATTCCGGAAAATACCTTTATAAACATATTTTTGGTAAATAATATTTTGGATACAAGAAATGAAAATATGATTTTTGTAAATATTACCAAGTTATATCATATTTTCGACAAGGAGAAAATATATTATTTTTGGGAAGTAAAAATATATTTTCTTGAAATATTTAGAAGATATATGATTTTTGGGAAAAATATATATTTTCTTGAAATACATTAATTTTGGACAAAATAAGTTTGAAAATATTTTCTAAAGTTAGACTTGAAAATATATTATTTTGAAACTACAAATACAAGAATACAAATACGCATGTATGAGATACCCCCATCCTTGGGAAGGAAATACAAGTATAAATACTTGAGAAGTATTATTACAAAAATGTTGTTTAACAGTTATTCTAAAATTAAATATAATTTAAAGTTAAAATAATTATTATTTTAACAAGTAATTATAACTTGGGATAATATTAAAGACATAAAAGAAACGTAACTCAAAACGTAAATACTGAGGCAAGGCACGGCCCGTTCGTCTAATAGACCCTAGTACATAGTAGGTAGTCGTGTTTGCTGAAGGGATTTGAGTTACGAGTACTGAAGACGCAAGACAGTGAGTTCATGTCCCCTTTTTCTTTAAATTTTTTTGTTTATTAACTTCAGGGGTGAAATACATGTTACAAAAGGGTTACACACGAATACAATTGGTATGGTTAGCCTAGGAAAGTACCATAGATCATGTGAATGGGTAGGCACATACTTGAGACCATTAATCCTCGTATAAGGACCGAGGAGCATGAGTGTTAGATCTATTTGGGTGTAGCGAGCCCACACCCATGAGGACCAGGGTGGCCAATAGGGTGACTATGTCTTCCAGCCGGAAGCCCGGTACAAATTTGCTAGGTTTGAGCCTTCCTACGCCATCACACATATCAGTGGCCTTGCAAACCATTGGTGATCTTTTCCTTGTTTGCTTTCATACCGGGATTTACAAATTTACATACACTGTTTACAAAGGTTTTATACATACATATACACAAACACATGAACTCGCTGAACTTTTGTTGATGTTTTTAAACTACATGTATTTCAGGGAATTAAGTGGATATGGCGGGTGTTTGCATGTTTCAAGATGCGTCATGAATAAAAGATATCATCCGAGGTCGTAGGGTTTAGGAGATGTATCTTATTCCTGGATGAGATACATGGTTCTAAACTCAGTTTTATTTAAGGTCTTTTGTCGAGTCTTCGTGAACTCATTTAAACATGTTGTGGTTGTAACTTAAATTTGGAGTCTACGTTTCAGACAAGTATGTTGTGGAATTTTCAAACTTTTATGGATGAACATCTTATGGTTTGATCATATAGTTGTTGTTATGATTGAATGCTATGGTATTAAGAAAGTCACACCATAATCATGCTTCCGCAAAAGTCAGGGTGTGACAGCTTGGTATCAGAGCTTCGATCGTAGCGAACTAGGATTCTTTCTCGAGTATAGACTATGATCATTAGGGCTCTCACGAAAATGTTTTCATAACATATTTTTCATTGCATACACGAAACACCCAGATCCAGGAAACAAACATTTTTACAATCAAAAGACACAAATCACATTTCAAAGAATTCGTTCATAGTTCAGTCTGAGAGACTGGGGAGTTAGTCTGAGAGACTAGCTGGGGCAATCTGAGAGACTGGGAAGGTCAGTCTGAGAGACTGGGTAGTTCAGTTTGAGAAACTAGGAGGTTTAGTCTGAGAGACTAGGTGGTTCAGTCTGAGAGGCTGGGTGGGATAGTCTAGGAAGGCTAGGATGCATACATGCTTACATTGTTACTAGTTACATGCTTATTTGATGTTTGTTGATGTGAGTGCATATGTTGTGATTGTTTTGTTACAGGCACCATGTCCTCATCTGAGAGTGGACTGTCAGATACTGAAGACCCCATGGCCATAGTTTCGGACGATGAGATTGTCCTAGACCCTGAGATTTTTACCTCTGACACTGAGAGTGACGATGACGATGATTTCCAGCCTTTTGCATTACCTGATTTTGGCGATGATATACCGCATGATAATGGTTTACCCGATGAGGATCCCTTTCTTATTCCAGACCAGGACCATCTCATCCTTGGACATCCCGATGATGAGTATGCCATGGTTCCGATCCTTGCCCCTTTTCCTCTTGCGGCTTTTCCCCTCGAGGATTTGCCTTTTGATGCCTTGTCTAACGATGATGTCGATCTTTTTATTGAGGGTCCCCCTGAGGATGCCCAGGGTGATGGAGTTCCAGCTGATGATGTTCTTGTTGTTCCACTCATTGAGATTCCTTTCGTTGAGATTTCATCTGAGCATTCTGGTCCTGATTCTTTCGAGTCTATTTGCAGCGTTACCCCACTGATTTTGACACGGCTATGTCTGCTGCACCTATTCCTCCACAGGATTTTGAGTTTGATGATGAGCCTGAGCATGAGATTGACTTTGTTACCGACGATCAACTTTTTGATGTACCCGCTGATCTTGAGCTGGCACCAGCCGACCTTGAGCCTATGCTTGCACCCGAGCTTATACCTGCTCATGATCCTCTGCCTGAGCATGACCCTGTACCTGTTGGCATACCTGTTGTTGCACCACTTGTACCCGATCCGATCCCTGCAGCCACTGACCATGCTCCTTTTGATGATCAGATAGATCCCCGTTACTCATTCACCCACAATGGGTGGATAAAGAATGATGATGATATGCCCCCTTTCGTTGAGCATGTTACTCCCCCACCTGCACCTACACATGCACCTGTTGATGTTGCCCTGTTTCACCCACATGTGTCTGATGTACACCGCACTGACTTGCCGATCACATTCTTACAGGATATCACTCCACCCCGCCCAGGGGAAGGTCCGTCCAGCCAGCAGCCTGGTCATATTTCTCCCAGGTCAGAAGCCTTTCATTTCATGCCATAGTTTACACCTGCTACTCATTTTGCTTCTGCACCGTCAGGCGAGCCACTCATATGGTTTCCGCCTAACACTATGCCAGTCTCGGATCCATACCATCCCTTCCACTACACTGGTTACACGAGGGATGAGCTACTCCTGTCCCTATAGCTTCAGCAGGAGATGTTATATCGTAGAGTCATGGAGCTAGAGAGGATTCCACGTCCTCCACTTTATACTTGTCAGTCACCTTTCGCGACCCCACCTGCTCCTCTTCTGCCATACCCAGACTTTGACGTCCGTTTTCTTACTATGGAGCAGCAGATTAGTTATATGTTGCGTCACGTTCATGCTCTTGAGGAGGAGTTAGCGCATGTGCGCAGTTTGCTATTCGTTCCTCCACCTCCTCCTCCTCCACCATCAGCATAGCCGGTTTTTGTTTTTATGCAGGTAGCATACTTTTGGTGAGAGTGTCGCTATTGAGCCCAGCTTGCACAGCCTTTTGAATACCACTTTTTGATTTTATGATTGTTGTAGTTTGATGGATACTTTGGACAAGGGTAGTGTGACCCTATAGTCCCTTTTGATGTGATATGGTACATTTGTAGAACATGTAAAACTGTATTTGTGGTCGATGATATATGAAAGCTCAAACGCAACATTCTCATTATATACATTGTTGAATTACTTGTTTGTGTTATGATCAAGATGTCATGTGTTTACTTGCGTTGAAAAATGTTATTACATGCACATACTACATACTTATATGCATAAGACCTGACCTATACAATCTTCTTTAGAAGATGCCTCCTCGAAGAGATAACCAGCTGCCTACAACAGAGGCTGAGTTACAAGAACGGATTTCACGAGCGATAGCACAACACGAGGCCTTACGCTCTGAGCATAACAGAGGTACCTAGGGAAGCATCCCAACTCTTGGTAATGTTTAAGTCACTAAAAGACACATTATGTTACATTTGGATATTCCATGTGCGATCGCTAATGCTTTATGTGAATGATGTTGCTTGTACAGGCTGTACCTATAAGCAGTGCTTAGACTGTAAGCCTCTGAATTTCGACGACACCGGGGGTGCTGTAGCTTTTGTCAGATGGACGGAGAAAACTGATTCTGTGATAAGAATGAGCAAGTGTGCGCCGGAGCACCAGGTCACCTACATCTCTGGATTGTTCTTAGATGGAGCGCTATCATGGTGGAATCTCCAATTTTAGACCTTGGGAGAAGTGGGCTGCATATGCCATGACATGGGATGAAATGAAGGAACTCATGTGCAAGAAATACTGTTCCAGTGTCACACCCCGAAATATCAGAGCATTGGCGTGACTGGACTGGTATCTTCATTGCACAGCGGAAGCAAATATAGCAAAGACTTTCTAGAAATTGAACGCCCACTAAGTACTCGAGTCTCCAATGGTTCTCCTATTCCAACCATGCCTTGTCTTAGAAAAGTAACTTGAGAAAGAAACATGCGAAAAATCAACATAAAGTTGAGCGAGTTCATTGTTTGTTCGTAAAAGATTTGAGATAAATCTTTTGAGTTGTGAAAGGTTTGAAATAAATCTTTGGTATTGTGAAAGATTTGGAATAAATCTTTGGAATAACCGGTTTTTGAAATAGTATTGAGAAAACGAATCAAAAGTCATTTTCTTGCCAAGTTATATGGAAACGTTGTGTTTGTAACACGGTATGTTCATAAAAACCATGTATTTGTAATGTTCGCATAACCGTCAATGCCCACCCTGACTTTGACTCCATACCAGCATAATCCTGTACTTTGAATTTTGTATAAAACATGGTATTTAATTTGTATGAACAAGTAATTTCGTAAGTATATATGTCCCTGGTATGTAGCAAATAAGGAAAAAGAGATCACCAATGGTTTGCAAGGCCATTGATATGTGTGAAGTGCAAGTAGGATATCATATAACAAACTCGTATAACAAACTCGTATCATATATCGCGTTACGTGTATAAAAGAATATTTCCATGAAAATATCATATAACAAACTCGTATCATATATCGCGTTACGTATGAAAGTAATATATAATAATTTGTATTATATATATCATGTCTTGTGTATATTTGCCAAAAATATACGTATATGCCGCTTCGGTGCTTGAAATAAATATAAAAACTTATATTTATTTAATGGAGTTTTAGCGTTGAAGTCATTTAAAATAAATATAATAGTTATATTTATTTTATAAAAGAATATGAGTTGTTTGGCTCTTGAAATAAATATATAAAATATATTTATTTTATAAAAGAATTGTCGTTTTCGTATGTGATAAAGCGTCGTCGAAAGTGATATACACATTTATATTGGTTCTCATAAAAGTCGCTTTTCAATAAAACATGTTTTGCTTTTACGGGTTTTCTCGAAAAACGGGCAGAGTTTCCTCTGTTTTTGGACGCCCCGACAACACAAGTTGTCGCTATTTTTATCAAAATTCAGTCAATTCACGCAATATATATAGCTTTTCATCAAATATGCCAAATTAAAGTGTAAATAGTCGCTAAAAGTATCGGTCGAGCTTGTTCACGAAATAAATAAAATTATAAGAATAATGAAATGTATTGCGCCGTAAAATCTTTACCATCTTCTCGTGTCGAAAACCGAGCTGACCGAGTCAACTCACTGAGTTGACTGAGTCAACTGAGTTGACCGAGTTGGACCGAGTTGACTCGAACCGCTTCAAAATCTGACCCGAACCGACTGACATCGAACCAACTGTTGACCTGAACCTGCTGACCCGAACACTGAGTCGACTCGGTTTGACCGAGTCAACTGAACCGAGCAAAACCTGAGGCTGCTGTTTTTGACCGGGTTGGACCGAACCAAGGCTGAACCAAAACTAACCCGAACCAAAACCAGCTACACGTCTCGAATCTGACCCACCCTCTTCAAATCCGAATCGAACTGACATAAACCGAACCAACTAAGCATTTGTCCTCGTGTGTCTGTGACTGACCCGAGATGAATCTGAAGTTCGATTGAACCGCAACTCGAATCAAATCAATAAAAAAAAAAAAAAAACTTAGAACATTTGAACTACAGTTGAGCCAAACACCAGCACTGGCGGATTGTCGGAGAAGAAAAGGAAAATACTTAAATGGCACTTACCGGAGCAATCTGAACAGAAATCGGGCTGCCGGACTTCAGCCGTTCGCCGCCGCCGGTTACGGCGTTCATCTCCGCCTCATCTCTCTCCTCGGCCTCTCTCTCTTTATCTCGTTTCATTCTCTCTCCGTCTCGTCTCTCCCTCTCTCCCGTCTCTGTCTTTATCGCCGCACCACCACCGAACAGCGGTGGTGGTGGCTCGTTTTGTTGTTCGAAAAGGGGGGTGCACAATCGGTAGAACAGAAAGAGGGGGGGTCGCCTGGTCGGAGAACGGCCACGCACCGCCACGCGCCGCCACCGCCACGGTGGTTGCTGGCCGGTTCTTCAGAGGGTGAGAGAGATGTAGGTGTGTGTTGTTTGTGTATATATGATCGAGGGAGAGGGTGAGTTCCCTGGTTTTGCTTTGGGTTATGTTTGTGTGTAATATGAAATGCAGACAAGGAGTGAGAGGATGAGGGTGTTTGGCTTGTGAAGGAGATGAGAATGGTCTTTATAGAGAATATGGAGATCTCTTCAAGAGATCTTGTGAGATCTTGTCCAAAATATTTTGGAAGATTATACAGAGATTTTATAGGATTATGATAGTCAAAAATCTCTATGTGTAGGTTTAGGCTTGTGGGTTTTGGGCTTGGGCCCAGGGCCCACAAGCCCATCTCGTGTGTAAGTGGCCCGTAATTCCTACGAGACCTGTTGTCAAAACCCTGAACTCTGTTTAATGTCAAAAATTAAAATACACAAAAATACGATCGGTAGTCGTTGTTTGCATGCTCGTTTGCCGATTACGGTAATAATCGCGAAAAATTGTATCGTTGCCATCCTTAATCCGTTTTTCGATCCGGTTTCGACTGTAGTCACTAAAATTAATTATGGAGCTAAATATAGCGTAAAATGTAAGTTTCGAAGGTGACAGGCGTCTCCGTCGCTTCCGTTTTGTTGCCGATGCGTTTCCTACTATCGCGTTTTTAGTTCATGTTGCATTTGTATCGCACGGAAGCCCAATAAATTCACAAAATAAATTTCACAACATAAAATATTCGTGTAACATTCATAGTTGTCGGCGTGTCAGTATTTCGTACGGTTTTGTTTCGTTATCGCTTAACGTTTAGCATGTTTCTTCGCAAATCACCATTCGCGCACTGTAAAGTCGGATAGACATTCCTAGGCACTCCAAAGGCCTAATTAAGTTAAGTTGTGCTGTAAACACTATTTATTATCGCGTTAATTACTTGTTAATCTCGTAATTAGGTGCCGTAAATCACGGGTTGTCACATTCTCCCCCTGTTACAGAAATTTCGTCCTCGAAATTTAGACTATGTTATCCCCTCAGAATTGTGTTGTTTGCAGGTAAGTCCGAATCATAACAAAGTGAATGACCGCGTAATCGAAACAAGACTTATTCGAGTCATGTGAATTTAATGACATTCCTTCACAATAGGAATCCCAACGGTTTAAAAGAAATGTGTCTCAGTAATTGATGTCAAAGGAAACGAGACGTAATGATACAGTCACCAGTGCGATTAAGTTAACAAGGATCCAACGATGAATAGGAACTTCGACCAATCGAATTCCATATGAACGTTCACAATAAGTAAATGAGTTCTAGAAACAATAACATCCACTGGATGAACTTAGAATCGACAATCTCAAATGTACTAGTTTGCATGAAACGCTCGATCGTGATCAGCACAACCTGTAAATTATACCGACGCCACAAGGTGTCGCATTGACTGAAACAATTCAATAATAGGGGTGATCGAACAAATATCACCTGTGTTTTGTATGAAACGCTCAATCATGATTAGCCCAAGCTACAAGTTTGTACTGACACCACAAAGTGTCGTAGTGATTGGAATAATTCAATAATAGCGGTGATCAAACAAATTCACCGTGTTTGAAGTCAATTGAAAGCGCAATGAAGTAATTATGAATGTTTGTTCCAACCAAACATCAAAGAATTTTCAATTGAAGATGGAACACCAAAGAATTACTGTTTCGATCGAAGAGGAAGGAGCAATGAATATCGCAAGACTTTCGATCGATAATGAAAGAAACGTTAGTAGGTACACCGGAATATAAAATGAATTTGTGTACCATTGTCTTAACACATTATTGTATTAAGACTGTTGTAATGTGATAAACCAAAGCGGATTTAAAGCAATTCAATAATTAAATCCGTGTATGAGATGTGTAAACGAGTTTAGCGCAAGCTTCAAGTTAATGAATACACCACCACAAGGTGTCGAAATCAACAAATGACTTATTGGAGTCGTAGACCAAACAAGTCTACTACGACTCGGAACAAATGAAACTCTTGTTAAAACGAATTTGAATATGATGTCTTCAATCCATCATATGGTATCTTGAATTGAGTATGTGTAATGCAGAAGTTCAAATAATCGAACTTGGTTTTAGCGCAATCCGAAAATATATGTATTGACAAGAAAACTTTAGGCATGGTTACAACGAAAAACCATGTATGTAACTTGTAAAGAAATGATCGTGATACAATGACCATTAAGAGGAGTAGAGATACGAAAATCTACTCAGTAAGTGTGAAATTCGAAATTTCAATAAAGAAATTTGAGGACTTTACCTGGGGTTTCGTGTGACGACCAATTGTTAGGTGACATTACCCTGGAATGTCGAACATAGCGTATTCGTCGATAGTTAGGTAGGGGGGAGAAATGCGGAGACAATCGTCTTCTCCCTGGCGTGATTCGTGTCGTTGCAGGATCGCGTGACAAGTTGTCGTTTCCTGATCATTAGTTCTCCTGCTGACAGGGATCTAGCGTCGTCGTTAAATTTGCGTCATCGTTCCTTCTCAAAGGCCTCGCCTCGATAGTCGTATGTGTCATACTTCAACCTCCGTTGATGTATAGCTTAAGTTTCACGTATACCTGTGCACTAGCGTTGTGTGCCGCGTAGAAGGTGATGTACCCCGACATCCGTTGACGTAGAAATTGAGTTCCATGTATTCTCGTGCGCTAGTGTTTCGTTTTGCGTAGAATGTGATGTACTCCGACATCCGTTGACGTAAAATTTGAGTTCCGTGTATTCTCGTGCACTAGCGTTTCGTTATACGTAGGCTGCCTGCTCGGGAAGTCAAAATATCATAGACAAGATGGATAATAATATGTGCCCGAGTTAATATTCGCGGTTCCTACGTGATGACCTTTAATAAACACACACATGCACAAATAATCAATCATATAATCAAATGAACATGTTAGTCATCAATAAGCAATCAAGTAATTTCCCCTAGTCCCACTAGTCTATCCTCCCAGCCTCTCAGACTGAATCTCCTAGTCCCACTAGACTATCCTCCCAGCCTCTCAGACTGAATTTCCTAATCTCTCAGACTACCTCCCTGTTCCGAAGGTCTTAAATGCATGGTTCCTAAACTCTCAGAGTGTTGTGTACTGTATGTAATTGTTTTGTGTATCGTGTATAAAACATCACAATAGCGTATGTTTGAAAACAAAATTTTGACTGTTTGTTTTTCGGCATGGGTTGGAGACCATATTCGAGTACTAGGCGTTCTGTATGTATTCAACGTCTTAATAGTCTAAGTCCCAGAGAAAAGTGAGGTTAGAGCCTAGGTATCACAACAGGAACCTAATTCGCTGTAGCCTATAGCTCTGATACCAATCAGTCATACCCCGAAATATCAGATTATTGGCGTGACTGGACTGGTATCTTCATTGCACAGCGGAAGCAAATATAGCAAAGACTTTCTAGAAATTGAACGCCCACTAAGTACTCGAGTCTCCAATGGTTCACCTATTCCAACCATGCCTTGTCTTAGAAAAGTAACCTGAGAAAGAAACATGCGAAAAATCAACAAAAAGTTGAGCGAGTTCATAGTTTGTTCGTAAAAGATTTGAGATAAATCTTTTGAGTTGTGAAAGGTTTGAAATAAATCTTTGGTGTTGTGAAAGATTTGGAATAAATCTTTGGAATAACCGGTTTTTGAAATAGTATTGAGAAAACGAATCAAAAGTCATTTTCTTGCCAAGTTATATGGAAACGTTGTGTTTGTAACACGGTATGTTCATAAAAACCATGTATTTGTAATGTTCGCATAACCGTCAATGCCCACCCTGACTTTGACTCCATACCCGCATAATCCTGTACTTTGAATTTTGTATAAAACATGGTATTTAATTTGTATGAACAAGTAGTTTCGTAAGTATATATGTCCCTGGTATGTAGCAAATAAGGAAAAAGAGATCACCAATGGTTTGCAAGGCCATTGATATGTGTGAAGTGCAAGTAGGAAGACTCAAACCTAGCAGATTTCGCGTTGGGCACAAAGTCACCCCAAGGTCCGTTCTGCTGGGCCTGGGGTTGGGCTCGCTACACCCAGATAGATCTACCGCTTACGTCCCTCGGTCCTACAATGAGGATTAATGGCCTCCAGTTCCCGCCTACCCACTCACATGATCTAAGTAGTAACCCTCCTTACGCTAACCATACCATGTATAAAATAAATCCCTGGTCACCCTGACCGAATCCCTGGTCACCCTGACCAAATCCCTGGTCACCCTGACCGAAAATTATTCACATTTCGAAAATAAGCATTTGTTTTGTAAAAACCGGTATGTTTAGTATAAACCTTTCGTAATTCATTTGTGTTCCTCGAAATCCCTTCGTAATATGATTTAGAAATACGAGTTTTGCGTTTGTTCTAAACTTCGTATGTTTTTGCAAAACGTGCATGTCTTTCCACCCCGAAAACATTTATAAAAATGTAAAGCCGTAAAAAGTGGGGTTATGAACTCACCTGAATATTTTTGTGCAAAGCGAGCTAATTACGACCTCGTGATGTCGTTTCCAAAATGAGACTCGCTAGCGTGCATTCTACAATATTCCTAACACGGAATATCTTATAAGTTTCTAAATAAATGCGGTAACTACACTACGTGTCACCGAGCTCTACCGAATCGTTAACCGAACGATTCAACGGTAAGTTGTTAACTTAATGGAAAAGATTAAGTTATATGTGTTAAGTCTCGTTTAATGTCAGTAGCAGTTTAATAAGTCTTGCAAAAGACTTAGTTTCCGAGAGACTTAAAATGAATAAATATTTATATAAAAATATATAAATATATCGTTGTAAGTGTGTTAGCCGTCTCGAGTAGTCATACGTGTATAAAAGAATATTTCCATGAAAATATCATATAACAAACTCGTATCATATATCGCGTTACGTATGAAAGTAATATATAATAATTTGTATTATATATATCACGTCTTGTGTATATTTGCCAAAAATATACGTATATGCCGCTTCGGCGCTTGAAATAAATATAAAAACTTATATTTATTTAATGGAGTTTTAGCGTTGAAGTCGTCTAAAATAAATATAATAGTTATATTTATTTTATAAAAGAATATGAGTTGTTTGGCTCTTGAAATAAATATATAAAATATATTTATTTTATAAAAGAATTGTCGTTTTCGTATGTGATAAAGCGTCGTCGAAAGTGATATACACATTTATATTGGTTCTCATAAAAGTCGCTTTTCAATAAATCATGTTTTGCTTTTACGGGTTTTCTCGAAAAACGGGCAGAGTTTCCTCTGTTTTTGGACGCCCCGACAACACAAGTTGTCGCTATTTTTATCAAAATTCAGTCAATTCACGCAATATATATAGCTTTTCATCAAATATGCCAAATTAAAGTGTAAATAGTCGCTAAAAGTATCGGTCGAGCTTGTTCACGAAATAAATAAAATTATAAGAATAATGAAATGTATTGCGCCGTAAAATCTTTACCATCTTCTCGTGTCGAAAACCGAGCTGACCGAGTCAACTCACTGAGTTGACTGAGTCAACTGAGTTGACCGAGTTGACTCGAACCGCTTCAAAATCTGACCCGAACCGACTGACATCGAACCAACTGTTGACCTGAACCTGCTGACCCGAACACTGAGTCGACTCGGTTTGACCGAGTCAACTGAACCGAGCAAAACCTGAGGCTGCTGTTTTTGACCGGGTTGGACCGAACCAAGGCTGAACCAAAACTAACCCGAACCAAAACCAGCTACACGTCTCGAATCTGACCCACCCTCTTCAAATCCGAATCGAACTGACATAAACCGAACCAACTAAGCATTTGTCCTCGTGTGTCTGTGACTGACCCGAGATGAATCTGAAGTTCGATTGAACCGCAACTCGAATCAAATCAATAAAAAAAAAAAAAAAAAAAAAAACTTAGAACATTTGAACTACAGTTGAGCCAAACACCAGCACTGGCGGATTGTCGGAGAAGAAAAGGAAAATACTTAAATGGCACTTACCGGAGCAATCTGAACAGAAATCGGGCTGCCGGACTTCAGCCGTTCGCCGCCGCCGGTTACGGCATTCATCTCCGCCTCATCTCTCTCCTCGGCCTCTCTCTCTTTATCTCGTTTCACTCTCTCTCCGTCTCGTCTCTCCCTCTCTCCCGTCTCTGTCTTTATCGCCGCACCACCACCGAACAGTGGTGGTGGTGGCTCGTTTTGTTGTTCGAAAAGGGGGGTGCACAATCGGTAGAACAGAAAGAGGGGGGGTCGCCTGGTCGGAGAACGGCCACGCACCGCCACGCGCCGCCACCGCCACGGTGGTTGCTGGCCGGTTCTTCAGAGGGTGAGAGAGATGTAGGTGTGTGTTGTTTGTGTATATATGATCGAGAGAGAGGGTGAGTTCCCTGGTTTTGCTTTGGGTTATGTTTGTGTGTAATATGAAATGCAGACAAGGAGTGAGAGGATGAGGGTGTTTGGCTTGTGAAGGAGATGAGAAGGGTCTTTATAGAGAATATGGAGATCTCTTCAAGAGATCTTGTGAGATCTTGTCCAAAATATTTTGGAAGATTATACAGAGATTTTATAGGATTATGATAGTCAAAAATCTCTATGTGTGGGTTTAGGCTTGTGGGTTTTGGGCTTGGGCCCAGGGCCCACAAGCCCATCTCGTGTGTAAGTGGCCCATAATTCCTACGAGACCCGTTGTCAAAACCCTGAACTCTGTTTAATGTCAAAAATTAAAATACACAAAAATACGATCGGTAGTCGTTGTTTGCATGCTCGTTTGCCGATTACGGTAATAATCGCGAAAAATTGTATCGTTGCCATCCTTAATCCGTTTTTCGATCCGGTTTCGACTGTAGTCACTAAAATTAATTACGGAGCTAAATATAGCGTAAAATGTAAGTTTCGAAGGTGACAGGCGTTTCCGTCGCTTCCGTTTTGTTGCCGATGCGTTTCCTGCTATCGCGTTTTTAGTTCATGTTGCATTTGTATCGCACGGAAGCCCAATAAATTCACAAAATAAATTTCACAACATAAAATATTCGTGTAACATTCATAGTTGTCGGCGTGTCAGTATTTCATACGGTTTCGTTTCGTTATCGCTTAACGTTTAGCATGTTTCTCCGCAAATCACCATTCGCGCACTGTAAAGTCGGATAGACGTTCCTAGGCACTCCAAAGGCCTAATTAAGTTAAGTTGTGCTGTAAACACTATTTATTATCCCGTTAATTACTTGTTAATCACGTAATTAGGTGCCGTAAATCACGGGTTGTCACATCCAGGGCTGAAATCCAAAAGTTAGAAACTGAATTCTGGAACCTCAAGATGGATGGTCCAAAGATTGCTGAATACGTGCAGAGATTTCACGACCTATCACGCGTCATTCCTTACATGGTTGATCCGGAGTTCAAGCGCATTATGCATTTTATTTGGGGATTGGCACCCCAAATCATGAGCATGGTGATGACGTCAAAGTCTGCCACGATCACCGAGGAAATTGATCTGAGTATAGCATTAACTGAAGAAGCAATCAGGTTGAACAAGTTCTCGATCTCTGACCAGAAGAAGAAGGAGACTCACGTTGAGTCATCAGGTGAGAACAAAAGGAAGTTCTCAAATTTTAAGAAGGGTACCAGCAGTGCTAACAAGAAGGAAGAGGCAAACGCACCAGCCAAGGTCAAAACTGGTGTTAAAAACAAAGGAAAAGGGTATATGGGCACCTTGCCCAAATGTGATGCGTGTCAGTTGCATCACCATGGACGATGCCGAGCTGGGAAATGTGAGTCTTGTGGAAAGGTTGGTCATTCGAAGGAGACGTGCTGGGCTCGTACTGGTCGTGGTAATGGTGGTCAGAGAGGTTATGGCAACGGGAATGGAAACAATAACCATGGTGGAAATGGGTATGGAAACCGCAATCAAGGAGGAAATGGCGGTAATGGTAATCGTGGTAATTTTGGGAATCAAGCTGGTAGTGGAAACCGTGGAGCAAACAACAACCAGGGTGGTAATGGAAATGGTCGGGGACCAGGTTGCTTTAACTGTGGAGATGTTGGGCACTTTAAGCGTGAATGCCCGAAAATCAACCAAGCTCAGGGAAGGGTTTTCAACATCGGAGCGAGGGAAGCTCGCCAAGATCCGAACGTAGTCACTGGTACGTTACCTATCAATCAACGTTTTGCATCTGTACTGTTTGATACTGGTGCCGATTATAGCTTTGTATCCCTAGAATTTAAGAATATACTTGGGTTGGTAGCTAGTAAGCTAGATATTCCGTACTCGATAGAACTAGCTAATGGAAAGCTAGTAGAAGCGAATGAAGTCATTAAAGGTTACGTGATAGAACTGGGAGAGCATGAGTTTACGCTTGATCTTCTGTCAGTCGAGTTGGGAAGCTTTGACGTGGTAGTCTGAATGGATTGGTTATCAAGTAACCGAGCGGAGATCGTATGTCACGAGAAGATCATTCGTATTCCAATGGCGAATGGAGAAACGATTGTGGTGCCTGGAGAAAAGCATGATACGCCTCTAAGGATCATCAGTTGTTTGAAAGCTCGAAGATGTTTGCAGAAAGGATGTGTTGCCTTCTTGGCACACATTGTGGACAAAGAAGCCGCTGAGCCAAAGCTAGAAGACATCCCAGTCGTGAAGGAATATCCTGAAGTATTTCCCGAAGACTTGCCAGGATTGCCGCCGCAAAGACAAGTCAAATTCCATATTCACTTGGTTCCAGGCACCGCGCCTGTAGCCAAGGCACCTTATCAACTTGCGCCTTCGGAAATGCAAGAGTTGTTGACGCAACTTCAAGAGCTTTCGGACAAGGGATTTATCAGACCAAGCTTCTCGCCTTGGGGAGCTCCAGTTTTTTTCGTTAAGAAGAAAGACGGTAGTTTCCACATGTGTATCGACTACCGAGAGCTAAACAAGTTAACCATCAAGAATCGGTATCCTTTGCCGAGGATTGATGATCTTTTCGATCAACTGCAAGGTTCGAGTTTTTACTCTAAGATCGATCTTCGATCAGGGTATCACCAGTTGAGAATTCAAGAGGAGAGTATACCAAAGAAGGCCTTTAGGACTCGATATGGACACTATGGGTTCCTGGTTATGCCGTTTGGATTGACAAACGCGCCAGCAGTGTTTATGGATTTGATGAATAGAGTCTGCAAGCCATATCTCAATAAATTTGTGATTGTGTTTATCGACGATATTTTGATTTATTCAAAGACGAAGGAAGAACATGAGAAACATCTAAGAGCCATCTTAGAACTGCTCAAGAAAGAGAAATTGTACGCGAAGTTCTCGAAGTGCGAGTTTTGGTTGCGTGAGGTTCAGTTCCTTGGTCACGTGGTAAACGGAAATGGAATTCATGTGGATCCCACAAAGATCGAGGCGATCAAGAATTGGGAGACTCCGAAGACGCCAACCGAGATCCGTCAGTTCCTAGGTTTGGCAGGGTATTATCGCAGATTCATTGAGGATTTTTCGAAAATCGCTCAACCTTTGACCTCCCTTACTCAGAAGGATAAGAAGTACGAATGGGGAGACAAACAAGAGGAAGCATTTCAGTTGTTAAAGAAAAAGCTTTGCGATGCACCGATTTTATCCCTACCCGAAGGCACCGACGACTTCGTGGTATATTGTGACGCCTCGCGTCAAGGATTAGGATGTGTGCTGATGCAGCGACATAAGGTTATAGCTTATTCTTCGCGCCAGCTGAAGGTTCACGAGAAAAACTACACTACGCATGATTTGGAATTAGGCGCAGTGGTGTTTGCATTAAAGATCTGGCGACATTACTTGTATGGCACCCGATGAACGATCTTTACTGATCACAAGAGCTTACAGCATATATTCGATCAGAAGGAGCTTAATATGAGACAGCGCCGATGGGTGGAGCTGTTAAACGATTATGATTGTGAGATCAAGTATCACCCAGGGAAGGAGAATGTCGTAGCAGACGCCTTGAGTCGAAAAGAAAGAATCAAGCCCATCAGGGTTAGGGCTTTGGAAATGATAATTCAGACAGACCTCTCATTGCGCATTCGTGCCACGCAGAAAGAAGCTCTTAAGGAAAAGAATTTTTAGGATGAATATCTCCATGGGATGGAGAAACAGTTAGTACCCAACAAGGAAGGAACATTATGCTTCATGGGAAGAATTTGGGTTCCCCTCTTTGGTGGTCTTAGAGACGTGTTCTTTGTTGAAGCTCATAAGTCAAAGTACTCGATCCATCCAGGAGCAGATAAGATGTACCAGGACTTGAAGGATTTCTACTGGTGGCCAAGATTGAAAGGTGATTTTGCAATGTAAGTTGGCAAATGTTTGACTTGTGCCAAGGTAAAGGCCGAATATCAGAAGCCTTCAGGTCTTCTGCAACAACCTGAAATACCTATGTGGAAATGGGAGCAGATTTCAATGGATTTTATAACGAAGTTACCAAAGACACCCAGAGGTCATGACACGATTTGGGTAATCGTAGACCGTCTGACAAAATCTGCACACTTTTTGGCGATCAAGGAAAAGGATAACACTAGTAAGCTTGCTGAGCTGTACCTCAGAGAGATAGTTGCACGACATGGAGTGCCTCTCTCGATTATCTCTGATAGAGATGGAAGATTTGTGTCAAGGATTTGGCAATCTTTCCAAGAAGCTTTTGGTTCTCAGTTGAATACGAGTAATGCTTTTCATCCGCAGACAGACGGCCAGAACGAACGAACGATTCAAAAGCTAGAAGACATGTTGCGAGCTTGCGTAATGGACTTGGATGGCAGTTGGGACACCCACCTACCTTTGGCTGAGTTCTCATAAAACAACAGTTACCATGCAAGCATTCAATCCGCACCGTTTGAAGCTCCCTATGGACACAAGTGTCGATCACCGTTATGCTGGGCAGATGCGGGTGATAGACAGCTTGTTGGTCCCGAATTGGTTCAAGAGACGACAGATAAGATTATACAGATCCGAGAGCGTATCAAGGCGGCTCGTGATCGACAAAAGAGCTATGCGGACCAAAGGAGGAAACCTTTGGAGTTTCAAGTGGGAGATATGGTTTTACTAAAGGTCTCACCTTGGAAAGATGTAGCACGCTGATATTCGTTAATTTACACATATTTTAGTCCCCCGTTTTACCCCTATTTTATGCGTTTTTGGCCGTAAAACCGTCATTCGGATACTTAATTATCTACACTTTTGTTTACAGGCCTAAAACAGCATACTAGACAAGATGATAGCGATAGCGAAAACGAGGACTTTCTGGACAAAACGGCGAAGCTGCGGACATTCTGTTAAGGAAACTGACCTGGGCTTGTGGAACAGTCATGCGACCTGATGCACGACCGTGCATCTCCGAAAAATGCTGATCAACCCGGCATTGAACGAGGGTGCGACTAGGCGTGCAAGGCATATAAGGTCAACCCGGTGATGCACGGACGTGCCTTCTGAAGAACGACCGTGCGTCTACGATGATCCAACCTGATCTCGGTGATGAACGCCCGATCCAGCAGCTCGTGCAACAAGAACCCGGAACTGAACGACCGTTCCATCCGACGAACGGTCGTGCGATATCGTATCCGGTCAAAGATCTGATGACGTATGCAGTATGGTGTCCCATACCCAATAATTGCTTAAAGTGCACGGTCGTGCCATATGAAGAACGACCGTGCGACTTCGAAAAAATATAAAAACAGAACAGAAACATTCTGTTAAAAATTCTGGAATTTTGGGAGCTTCACAGGCGAATTTACAGGCTCCGGAGGCTTTGCTTTTGACCCGGATTCAAGCCACATTGTGCCGTTTAGCTCCATTACTATCCGGATCCTTAGTCTAGTGCTTGTTTATGGTTTGGTTTTCTAATCTTTCCATGTTTTTGTTAATCTTTCAAGTACTTAGATTAATGTTTATGTATTATTGTAGCCTTTGGGCAAAAACACAACAATCCCTTGCTAAATTATAGCCATTAGTGTGTTAAGCTTTGTTTGTAATGACACTTGAAGTATTTTCTATGTTAATCTTTGATGATTAGTTTGCAACCTTGTTATTGATATTGATTTCTTGATTATAAGTAATTATGTTGGATGATTGATGCTTGGTTAGTTAAGATAGTTGAAAAATGAAGCTTAATTAATCTTGTATTAGTAAACTTTGAACTTGGTTAACTAGTTTAGTTTGGTTTAAATGTATGCATCATGATACTAGAAATGGTTAGTGATTTAATAAAATGTAATTATTGTTAATCAAGAGAGCTTGCCGTCACGTAAGGACCTTAACGGGTTAGATGGTGTCGTTATAAATTCTTGCCATGATTTGTTAGCTTAGTTAGTAGTTTAGGCCAAAATTGCTATCTTAGTAAATTATTGTGCAAGATTTGTAAAATGAACTCGGTTGTGATTTAATCTAGTTTATGTTTGTCTCGGTGGTTGCATTGTGTTTATCGGTGTCTCTTTCCTTGATTAAGTGCGGTTAGAAAACTCCTAACGGATGACTAACTTATTTTTAAGAGATTTTCATAGACATTTATCAATTGCACGTTAAAGAACAATTTTAGGTGGTTAAAGTGTGTTTATCGTTTTAGCTTTCCGAATGATTGTCATGTTAGGATTCCCGAAAGGGATACTAATTGTCTTAAATTGGAAAATTGACCAAATGCTTCTAGTGCCAAAACCGACTTAGTTGACATGCTGTGGTTGTGTATTAAGAAAGACTTTTTATATATTATCTATTATGTTTTTATTATGTATTTGTTTACGCTTACTTTAGTTTAATTAAAATCAATCCAAACTTATGTTTTTACCGGTAGTTTAGTGACAAAGGTCTAGTATTATTTCTCCGCCCATTTCCTTGGATCGATACTTGGTTCTTACCGATACTTTATTACATATGTGACGGGGTACACTTGCCTCTTTCGTGTGTGTTTTGATGTAAAAGTAATAATCACTTTTATAAATTTAAAACCAAATCGTGTGTAAATTCATTGCAAAATTATGTATATATACGCACACGTCAAGTTTTTGGCGCCGTTGCCGGGGAAATGGCGAGTTTTAGGAACGACCCGAGTCATTATGTTATCGGTGTATATACTTGTTAATATTTGTGTATAATTTCTTGATTATTTATTTGTTTATTTATTTGTTAATATTTCTTGTTTTTATTTCATTTATTCGTTTTCCAAGTCATTTTTGGTACACTTGTAAATTTTTGTTCCATTTATTTATTCGATCCGGATTTATTTATTTAGTTATTCTTTGAGTTTTCGGCTTCGGGTATCCATTTTTACTTTAGCCGATTCGATTATTTTTATTGTGTTGATTTTTATAAAATTTCGGGCCTATTTTCGAATTTTTTATAAAATTTTCAGCCCATCTTTAATAATATTCTGCTTCTATTCAGCTGGAAAAAAAAACAGCATTATTTTTATTAATAAAATATTCACCGTGTCAAATTTTCGTTTGCAGGTTAATGTTCTCGACCCCCGCTCCAGAAGTTGTTAAGCCGTCAAACGAGCCCGAGCGTGATCTGAGGAGACGTCTTCGTGAGAAATCTCGTGCGGTTGGGCTACTGCTCGCCAGGGGTGAGCCGGAGCCGGTGGTACCTCTTGAAGCCGAGGGCTCAGGAGGAGACGTAATCATGGCAGACGATGAGCGACCGTTGAATGAGACAAATCAGCCTGGAAGGGCAGGCCTGGAGCCGAGTATCCTTCAACCTACTATTGATGTACCTACTTTTGAAATTAGATCTAGTATTATAAATATGGTACAAAATTCAGTACAGTTTGACGGACGTGAGCACGAGGATCCCGGGAGGCATATTGCTGCTTTTCTCCATGTTTGTTCTACGTTTAAGATTACAGGTGTTTCGGAGGATGCAATTCGGTTGAGGTTGTTTCTGTTTTCGTTACGTGACAAAGCTAGAGCTTGGCTTATGTCACTTCCAGCCGGGTCCATCAGGACCTGGAATCAGTTGGCGGAGCAGTTTATGCAGAAATATTTTCCACCTGAGAAAACGAACAAGCTACGGAACCGAATTGTATCTTTTCACCAGGACGAGGGTGAGTCGTTGCATGCAGCTTGGGAGAGATTCAAGGATTTGTTGATTGATGTGCCACATCACGGTTACTGCAAGAGACAGCTGGTTTTAACATTCTATCAGGGGCTCAGTTACAACACACCGGAGCGATTAGACGTGAACGCGGGAGGCGATCTAGGAACTAAGACGCCTAATGAAGCGTATGATATTATAGAGAAAGCCGCGTTGAAATCCAGCTCGCGTCGGGAAGGAGGCAGAGGCCGGGCATCATCATCTTCATCTCGTGCAGGAGTCCATGCTGTAGACGACTATACGGCCATTACTGCACAAATCTCGGCTCTCGCATCGAGATTCGACAGGTCCCAGATGATTGCGCATGCGGGCTCGGGTTGTGACCAGTGTGGAGTGTCACACGAGCCTGGGGCATGTTTTCAGGGAGTCGTATACGAGGGCCACGAAGAGGTAGATTTCGTGAGTAATCAAGTAAGGCCGCAGAACAACCCTTACAGTAACACCTATAATCCCGGTTGGAGAAATCACCCAAATTTTGGGTGGCGAGCAAACACAGGCAATCAAAATCCTTTGGGATTCACTCTGTGCGCTCCAGCGCAACAGGGTCAGGGTCAGGGTCAGCAGTTCTAGCAGTACAACCAATCTTACCAGCAGCGTCCTTATTCATATCAAAATCAGGGCACTGGGAGTGGTTCCCAGCAGCAGGCCCCTCAGTCTAGTTCGAAGCTGGAGGATATGATGGCCCAGCTTCTTACTAGCTCCTCGAGCGCGAATCAGTTAGCTGAAAAACGCTACCAGCAGAGCGAGGATCGTTTTCTCTCTCATGAGGGAGAAATGAGGAGTCACAAGGCCTCGATTCAGAACATAGAGAATCAGGTTGGTCAGCTGGCACAGATGATGTCAAAGAGATCCCAGGGTGGTCTTCCGGGTAATACCGAACCTAACCCGGGCGGGCACAGGGATGTGAACGCCGTGATGACCAGGAGTGGAAAACCTACTGGACCCGTCATATCGGACTCAGCGCCGATCACTGAAGCGGTCCAGACTGACACACTGGACGAGGTGCAAGCCAGGCTACGCCCAGCAAGTACAGCACAAGTCCAGGAGCCGGTCACAGGTTACACGCCTCCAGTGCCTTATCCAGGAAGGCTGAAGAAGCAGAAGAATGATGAAAAATACGGTAAGTTTCTCGAAATGTTTAAGCAATTGCATATAAACATACCGTTTGTTGAAGCTTTGGCCCAGATGCCAAAGTATGCAAAGTTTCTGAAAGACATCCTCTCAAATAAACAAAAGCTCGAGGACATGTCTTGCGTGGTTATGAATGAAAGCTACTCTGCTATTCTCCAGAATCGCCTGCCTACAAAAATGGGAGATCCAGGCAGTTTCACGCTTCCTTGCCTCATTGGCAATATGTCCGTTAGTCATGCGTTAGCAGATCTAGGAGCGAGTATAAACCTTATGCCCTATAAGGTTTTTACAAAGTTGGATCTAGGTGAGCCGTCACCTACGAGGATGAGTATTCGACTTGCGGATCGTTCTATCAAGTATCCACGCGGTTTGTAGAGAATATGTTTGTTAAGATTGATAAGTTTGTATTTCCCGTGGATTTTGTTATACTGGACATGGATGAGGACTCGAGAGTGCCTCTGATACTTGGACGGCCGTTTCTGAATACCGCCCGGACGATTGTGGATGTGGCGGCGGGCCAAATTACACTCCGAGTAAACGATGAGCATGTGACGTTTGACATTAAACGTTCTATGCAGCATCCTCAGAGTCAAGACGACGCGCTCTATTATGTCGACATCGTCGACACTTATGTGAGCACGCATTTCCAGGGTACGATCGAGGAGATAGATTCGGACACACATCTGTTGTGTGGGGACCTAGATGGCATTACGCAGGAGGGCCACGATTTAGAGCAGCCAGTCTATCAGATTGGTGATGATGGTCCCCAGAGTCTGGATCGATTCACAGAAATTGATCGCGAAAGTGAAGTGAAGTCGAAGCCTTCAGTGGAAGATCCTCTTACCTTGGAGCTTAAAGAGCTCCCACCGCACCTGGAGTACGCATTTCTGGATGAGGAGCGTCATTTTCCTGTCATTATTTCATCTGGATTGGCGGAAGAAGAGAAGAGCAGACTGCTTAATGTGTTGAAACTTCATAAGAAAGCAATCGCCTGGAAAATCATGGACATAAAAGGAATAAATCCCTCCTTCTGTACACATAAAATTCTAATGGAGGATCAGTTCAAGCCGTGTGCGCAGCACCAGAGGCGGCTGAACCCAAAGATGCAAGAGGTCGTTAAAAAGGAAGTGATTAAGTTGTTAGATGCTGGTATGATCTATCCCATTTCCGACTCTGTTTGGGTCAGTCCTGTGCAGGTAGTGCCCAAAAAGGGGGGCATGACTGTGGTCACAAACGATAGGAATGAGCTCATTCCAACCAGGACGGTCACTGGATGGCGGGTTTGCATTGATTATCGCAAACTCAACGACGCCACTCGCAAGGACCACTTCCCGCTTCCATTCATTGATCAAATGTTGGAGCGTCTGTCAGGGAAGTCATATTATTGTTTTCTGGATGGGTTCTCTGGTTATTTTCAAATTCCTATCGCTCCTGAGGACCAGGAGAAGACCACATTTACCTGTCCCTTCGGTACATTCGCCTACTGGCGTATGCCGTTTGGGCTGTGTAATGCGCCGACCACTTTCCAGCGATGTATGGTCGCCATTTTCCACGACATGATTGAGGATTCCATGGAGGTGTTCATGGACGACTTCTCAGTATTTGGGGATTCCTTTGATCAATGTCTGGAAAATTTAAAGAGAATGTTGAAGAGGTGTGAGGAGACTAATCTGGTCCTGAACTGGGAGAAATGCCACTTCATGGTGAAGGAGGGCATAGTTTTGGGACACAAAATTTCTCACGCGGGCATGGAAGTCGATCCAGCTAAAGTCGACGTTATTTCACGACTTCCGCCCCCACCTCTGTTAGAGCTATACGGAGTTTTCTCGGTCATGCCGGGTTCTATCGGCGATTCATCAAAGATTTTTCAAAAATCGCCAGACCCATGACCCGTTTGTTGGAGAAAGATGCTCCGTTCGTGTTTGGAGATGATTGCTTGAGGGTTTTTGACCTTCTCAAGCAAAGGTTGATTGAGGCCCCTATTTTAGTCGCACCAGACTGGAATCTGCCATTTGAAATCATGTGCGACGCGAGTGATTACGCTATAGGGGCCGTTCTGGGTCAAAAGAAGGAAAAGTATTTCCATCCGATCTATTATGCGAGCAAAACTCTTCACGACGCTCAGGAGCATTACACCACGACTGAAAAAGAGCTCTTGGCGGTCGTTTTCGCATTTGATAAATTTAGATCATATCTGGTGCTTTCGAAAACCGTTGTATACACTGATCACGCAGCCATTAGATACCTCTTCAGCAAACAGGACGCTCAACCGCGTCTAATCAGATGGATCCTTAAAGTGCACGGTCGTGCCATATGAAGAACGACCGTGCGACTTCGAAAAAATATAAAAACAGAACAGAAACATTCTGTTCAAAATTCTAGAATTTTGGGAGCTTCACAGGCGAATTTACAGGCTCCGGAGGCTTTGCTTTTGACCCGGATTCAAGCCACATTGTGCCGTTTAGCTCCATTACTATCCGGATCCTTAGTCTAGTGCTTGTTTATGGTTTGGTTTTCTACTCTTTCCATGTTTTTGTTAATCTTTCAAGTACTTAGATTAATGTTTATGTATTATTGTAGCCTTTGGGCAAAAACACAACAATCCCTTGCTAAATTATAGCCATTAGTGTGTTAAGCTTTGTTTGTAATGACACTTGAAGTATTTTCTATGTTAATCTTTGATGATTAGTTTGCAACCTTGTTATTGATATTGATTTCTTGATTATAAGTAATTATGTTGGATGATTGATGCTTGGTTAGTTAAGATAGTTGAAAAATGAAGCTTAATTAATCTTGTATTAGTAAACTTTGAACTTGGTTAACTAGTTTAGTTTGGTTTAAATGTATGCATCATGATACTAGAAATGGTTAGTGATTTAATAAAATGTAATTATTGTTAATCAAGAGAGCTTGCCGTCACGTAAGGACCTTAACGGGTTAGATGGTGTCGTTATAAATTCTTGCCATGATTTGTTAGCTTAGTTAGTAGTTTAGGCCAAAATTGCTATTTTAGTAAATTATTGTGCAAGATTTGTAAAATGAACTCGGTTGTGATTTAATCTAGTTTATGCTTGTCTCGGTGGTTGCATTGTGTTTATCGGTGTCTCTTTCCTTGATTAAGTGCGGTTAGAAAACTCCTAACGGATGACTAACTTATTTTTAAGAGATTTTCATAGACATTTATCAATTGCACGTTAAAGAACAATTTTAGGTGGTTAAAGTGTGTTTATCGTTTTAGCTTTCCGAATGATTGTCATGTTAGGATTCCCGAAAGGGATACTAATTGTCTTAAATTGGAAAATTGACCGAATGCTTCTAGTGCCAAAACCGACTTAGTTGACATGCTGTGGTTGTGTATTAAGAAGGCTTTTTATATATTATCTATTATGTTTTTATTATGTATTTGTTTACGCTTACTTTAGTTTAATTAAAATCAATCCAACTTATGTTTTTACCGGTAGTTTAGTGACAAAGGTCTAGTATTATTTCTCCGCCCATTTCCTTGGATCGATACTTGGTTCTTACCGATACTTTATTACATATGTGACGGGGTACACTTGCCTCTTTCGTGTGTGTTTTGATGTAAAAGTAATAATCACTTTTATAAATTTAAAACCAAATCGTGTGTAAATTCATTGCAAAATTATGTATATATACGCACACGTCACACGCTTTGGGAAGCGTGGAAAGTTGAACCCGTGATACATTGGACCGTTCAAAATCCTAGAAAGGATTAGTCTTGTAGCTTACAAGTTGGATCAACCCGCAGAACTAAACGGAGTTCCTGATACATTTCAAGTATCTAATCTGAAAAAGAGTCCAACTCAAGAAACAGTTGTCATTCCTGCCGATGAAGTTCACATTGATGACACACTCTACTTTACCGAAGAACCTGTTGAGGTTACTGATTGGAAGAATAACAATGATGAAAAAATGATGTACGATGTAAAACAATGATGATTATTAATAAAACAATGTGCTTTGGTGTTATTATGTGTGTAATTGTGTTTAGTGATTTTACAATTTGATTCGATTCCAATTTCAAGCTCTAAATCGCTTTCTGGAAGGTTATACGCAAACTGGTGCTTAAACGCAGTCAGTATAACGCGACAAACACTCCGGAATAGTGACATAGGCTTAACATACCTTAAATAACCTCCACATAACTTAGAAATAAGTTTTGAATGGTTTGGTGTGTCGAAATCAACTTTGTTCGATCGTAGGGACTATTTGTGTCAAACTGCGAAACTATGCCGATTTGTATAGTAACGAACATTCCGGAACTTGATCATAAGTTAAACATACCCTAAATAACCTTTACATATCTTAGAAATAGGCTTTGAGGGGTTCGGTATGCTAAAATAAACTTTATGCTCATTCAGGGACTAAAAGCGTCAAAAAGTGCATAAGTTTGCATTTTCGCGCATAACTTACGTTCTGAATACATCCGGACATCCAAAAAAATTTATGTAATCATTAAAATATTTTATTTTAGTGTTTGGCATGATAAAATTCCATTCGTCGGTTAATTTGGATCGTTTTTGCGTTCGTTACGACTTCCGTCGTAATTAAGCGAATAACGCAACAGTACGACCAAACGAACCGACATACGAGATGTTTTTGAGTATATTTTAAGTTCCCTATACTTTAACTTTATTTTAGAGCCTTGAAATGGGGTTAACGGGGCTTAAAAGTGCCAAAAAAATCAAGTTTTACAAGTGCAGGGACCATTTTTGAAATTTCTGGCAGATTCAATGAACCTAGTCCATTTTGAAGTGTGGTGGTTTTCACCCAAGGTTTTGCAAAACCCTGGGCTGGTATTCAATGAACCTAGTCCATTATTAGGGGCTCCCATGGTTTTAGAAAACCATGGGCACACATGTAAGGTCCAGATCAAAGCTCAGTTTTCGATGAACGATCTTAACGGTTCTTGAATTCCTATAAATACCCACCTTCATTTCTTTGCAAACCCACAATTTAAAATCTGATTTATGCTCTCTAAGTGGAAGTATATGCTTCCTACCCGAGAGAAAATCGGAATCAAATCTTGCGGGGACCTTCTGTATGTGTTCTTTCTTTCTTGTCTATGGTCGTAAAGGTAAGCGATCTAAACAATCGCTTATACTTTCGAACCCGACCCGTTGGTCGATCATTAGGATCCGACCAAACACATTAGGTGACCATAATTTTATAGGAAATAACCTTCCGAGGTTATACCTTATGGTCACGACGTTTAAGTAGTTGTATGATAGGTAGTTTATATGCCTTAGGTAAATTACCAAAATGCCCTTTTTACGCCAAAATTCATTTTAAGCATATGTAACATAACTTTTGACATCTAAACTGATTTGGCAACAATATTAGACATGTTAAGGCATATTTTACTTATCATAGGACTAGTTAGGCGTTCCGAACGCGTTTCACGCGAACGACACGTTAAAGTAGCGTAAGCTACCTTAATGGGTCGCGATGGGTCGAAAGCACTTAGGTTAGGTTCCGATTTAGAATGTAGGCTTTGTTAAACCATATCACATGATTTCCAACACTCATTTGGTTTGCAAGACCTCATTCTGTCCGATCTTCCGATTTAGGCGTCTATTGTTTGACTAGTGATTAAATTACTAGGTGCTACTTGATTTCTCTGGTTTACTCGAGTTTGTTGAAGTACTATTGATTGAGGATACCTTGCACTACATGTGAGTACATAGTTCCCCTATTTTACTGTTTTCAATTGTTTTGGGGTGACTCATATGTACAAAATGTTTTCAAGGTTTAAGCGATGATTTCAAAAACGAATAGAACGATTTATACTAAACTATTAACGATTTCGATAATGTGAACGAACTTGTTGGTTGTAGTTACATAATGAACGACATTCATTAGCATTGATCAAGCCGACCAGTATTAGGTTATGGTACCATAGGATATGACAAATCCCGTTATTGCACTATACCCATGGTTATGTGTGGGTGTTGTGGGTAACGACTGAATCTGATGATTGTTAACTTACCCTTTGGAGGTTTGTTAATATAAGAACGAGTTGAATGATGAACGAGTCATAAAGGTTTGAATGTTATTAACGAGACGACCATATATAAGTTTTCACAATTAAAACGAGGACGATTTAAACGATCTAAACGAGTAAACGATTTGGGAACAATTTGGAAACGATGTTAAACGATTTGGGTAAACGATTGGCTTCTGGGCTAGTGTTTAGATAACGGGACGGGTGTAATGTGGTGAAAACATGGTAGATACGCCGCTGGTACTTCTTATATATAAGTGTTTTCAACATATTACATACCGTGGCGTTATCTAGTTCACTTGGGTAAACGATATTGAAACGATGTCACTCAATGATGTTTTCGAAATAATATACGAGTTTTATTAACGAGTTTATACGAGGTGTTTCACAAGATGGTTTTCTAAAACAAAAAAAGCTTTTGGGATAAGAATCATGGCTACGAGATTTTATAAACTATAACCATCTTGATTTGAGTTGGTTAATCATGTTGCAATATTATATACTTTTCCAAAACAAGGTTTTCGAGTTATTGCAATATATGTAAACAAGCCATGATTTCGATACTCTTATAAAACCTATGTACTCGCCAGCATTTCTTTGCTGACTTTGTTTTTACATATGTTTCAGGTGTTGTTGCTTGATTGACGTTCTAGGATGCATGCGTTACATAGGATCTGGACGAGGCCTTAGTGACATAAAATGATGATAGTTGATATAAAACTTGTTTGTTATGTGTTAAAACAATGTTAATGCTTAATATTATCAATAAAACGAAACACTTTTTGTATCCATGGTTATGAAACGATAATTCTGTTACAACACCCCCCGACGTTTCCGCCACGCTTTGTTGTTTTACGTGGTCGGGGTGTGACACTTGGTAAGTGTTGGCTAAGTTGTTGATTGTTTGTGATGATTTTAAAAAAGAAAATGATATGCTTTAAAAGCATGGACACCTCCTTTTTTAGGGGAAACTATGGCAAAATTTTCTAAAAATATAAACACTTAGAAAAATATTTTCTAACAAATATTTACAAGTGTATTTAAACTATGGTTTTCAATATAAACTTTGCCATAATTTTTGTAACGAATATACAAATATTGGAGGTTGGTTTTTATAAATAAAAATGGATAAATATATATTTAGAATATATATTTACATTAAAGATGTGATGTGTGTGAATATTTGTATACTTTGTGTATTAGTTATATTATTTTAGGGTTAAAGTAATGTAACTTAACAAAATACCAAGAAATTACAATCCAAAATAATACCAAAAATCTCAAGGAATAAATATATAAGTTACACACTTGATATTCTGAAATCGAACGCAAGAACGTAACTTACAAAATATTCCGGAAAATACCTTTATAAACATATTTTTGGTAAATAATATTTTGGATACAAGAAATGAAAATATGATTTTTGTAAATATTACCAAGTTATATCATATTTTCGACAAGGAGAAAATATATTATTTTTGGGAAGTAAAAATATATTTTCTTGAAATATTTAGAAGATATATGATTTTTGGGAAAAATATATATTTTCTTGAAATAAATTATTTTTGTACAAAATAAGTTTGAAAATATTTTCTAAAGTTAGACTTGAAAATATATTATTTTGAAACTACAAATACAAGAATACAAATACGCATGTATGAGATACCCCCATCCTTGGGAAGGAAATACAAGTATAAATACTTGAGAAGTATTATTACAAAAATGTTGTTTAACAGTTATTCCAAAATTAAATATAATTTAAAGTTAATATAATTATTATTTTAACAAGTAATTATAACTTGGGATAATATTAAAGACATAAAAGAAACGTAACTCAAAACGCAAATACTAAGGCAAGGCACGGCCCGTTCGTCTAATAGACCCTAGTACATTGTAGGTAGTCGTGTTTGCTGAAGGGATTTGAGTTACGAGTACTGAAGACGCAAGACAGTGAGTTCATGTCCCCCTTTTCTTTAAACTGTTTTGTTTATTAACTTCGGGGGTGAAATACATGTTACAAAAGGGTTACATACGAATACAATTGGTATGGTTAGCCTAAGAAAGTACCATAGATCATGTGAATAGGCACATACTTGAGACCATTAATCCTCGTATAAGGACCAAGGGGCATGAGTGATAGATCTATTTGGGTGTAGCGAGCCCACACCCATGAGGACCAGGGTGGCCTATAGGGTGATTATGTCTTCCAGCCGGAAGCCCAGTACAAATTTGCTAGGTTTGAGCCTTCCTACGCTGTCACACATATCAGTGGCCTTGCAAACAATTGGTGATCTTTTCCTTGTTTGCTTTCATACCGGGATTTACAAATTTACATACACTGTTTACAAAGGTTTTATACATAGATATACACAAACACATGAACTCGCTCAACTTTTGTTGATGTTTTTAAACTACATGTATTTCAGGGAATTAAGTGGATCTGGCGGGTGTTTGCATGTTTCATGCTGCGTCATTAATAAAAGATGTCATCCGAGGTCGTAGGGTTTAGGATATGTATCTTATTCCTGGAAGAGATACATGGTTCTAAACTCGGTTTTATTTAAGGTCTTTTGTCGAGTCTTCGTGAACTCATTTAAACATGTTGTGGTTGTAACTTAAATTTGGAGTCTACGTTTTAGACAAGTATGTTGTGGTATTTTCAAACTTTTATGGATGAACATCTTATGGTTTAATCATATAGTTGTTGTTATAATTGAATGCTATGGTATTAAGAAAGTCACACCATAATCACGCTTCCGCAAAAGTCAGGGTGTGACAAAATGTCCTTAAAAGCATTTGTGAAATGACCAAAATACCCTTTTGGGGCATAGTTTGGCCATAAATAGTAACCCTCACATATGTATGATATCTTACTAATGTAATTTGATAAAATAAATATTTTTACTAAATTTTTTAGACCAGAACCTCAGTTTATCATTAAATCTCTTTTATAAACATTAAAATGACCAAAATGCCCCTTCGGGACTTAAATTGGTTTTAAATACTTTTTTGGCATATATGTTAACATCCTACTGATTTATTAACATATTTTAAGCATAATAACATATGAGACCTATATATAATTCATTTGGTTACCCGTTATGCATTTATGCGTTCGGATCGATTTATGTAACTAGTTTACATAAAATAACCGAAACGGGTTTAACCTTATCATTAAATCTTCAAAATCCAGAATGTGTTTAGTTTACCCATATAACACAAGTATCCAAACTTGTCAGGTCTAAATCACATTCCAGTCTTCGCTTAATCTAGCGTTTAGAACCGTAAAGTATCTTTCAAACTAGCCGGTCTAAGTCCTTGACTTAAATAAAGACCCGTTAGTATCCTAATAGGTTAATAAACCTTCTATACAGATTAAGTAGCTTCGGTAGAAGGTACTTTCATAAAGCTTTAGGAAATATACGGCTGAGTTACTTCTTTCACATCTAGCTCAGGTAAATACTTTTAACTTATTTTCCCTTATACGAGCTTGGGATACGGTATTATAATAATAATAATAATAATAATAATAATAATACCGCTTGGTCGGGTATGGAATCATTTAATCGGATTGTGATTAATAAATTACATAACCCGTTTTAATCTGTTTTGTTTGATAACATAAACATTGGGGGTTAATACGACTGTGTCCTGGATATCCTCGGTTCATTTCATTTGAAAATGGCCACGACCTAAGCACGGGGTGTAGGCATACACCTGACAGATGCTAATATGAAAATTACTCACAAGTTGGGGATAACTCCTTTGTGGGTTTTATAAGTGGTGTGTCGATTAATCATGTTTCGGCTTCTATACCGAGCCCATATGTATGACAAACATGTAAAACTGTATACAAGATTTTTTATAAAAATTATCCCAAGTTATAAATGGTTTGTGCCATGTGCACTTAAATCAATTTTCTTAAACTCTTTTCCAATGAGTCAGTTAATTGTATTTACCAGTGAAAACTGACGTATTTTCCAAAGACTAAGTGACAGGTACCTTACGTAACTAGGCTGGAGCTACTCGGTGTCAATAAGAGGATCTTGCAAATCCTTAGATGCCTGGAGTCTGTTATTTCAGTTTCTTGTATTTTATTTTATGATCCGCCTGTGGATCTCTATTACAACCAAGTCTGTATATTCTTTTATTTGGACACTCGGATACTATGGTTTGTAATAGTAATTATTCACCAAGCCTTCTGCTGTGCTATTATATTGTGTGTATTGACTATGATGATATCAACTACGTCACGATACTCCCCGCCAGGCCCACCGGTAATATGTGGAAATATCGGGGTGTGACAGTGAGTATACTCGACCCCTTTTTGCTTTACGCACTTTTGGGTGTTACATACGTTACTTATTCTAAATCACATCGATCACACAACGCAAACACTTTTATACGCTAACCGACTCTGCATGTCATACGTGTTACTCGATGGATGCTTGTATGTTATGTTTACACAGTGATTGTTGCCTGACACCTTAGCAACGATAGTTCTATAGTTTGGACTCAGCACCTGTCATGGACGGGGGTTGCTAAGGATATTTCTTCACATGTCACGGTGGTGATATATGTTGCACACTCTACAACTTGCAGTCACGTCTGTGCATATTTCATTGTCGATAACCTACTAGCTTCACTTTGCTACATGTTACATGCTGGTTATGCGTAAACGATTTCGCTATCTATTATACTATTAAACTTGTATGCTCACCTTTACACTATGTGTATTGACCTCTATTTTAACGTATGTGACAGGTGTTTAGGATGCTTATGCTTTACTTGCTTTTGTGGAATCAAGCTAGGATGGAGTCTAGAAACAAATTTAATAAATTCTGAGTTGTCTAAACAATTGATTTGCCTTTGGGATATCTCTGTCTGTAATAACTGTTTTATTAGATAAGTTATGGTATGGGACATAATGTTAATTATCCGGTAATTTAGTTGTTATGGATTTCTCTTGGACAATCTGTTTCGCTCAGTGTCGCGCCCCTGTTTCCGCCATCGGTTGGGGTGTGACAGGTATACGGAATGAACCCAACATGTCACTGACGCGCTAAGGGTTGATTGGGATACCAGTAGATCTGCTACGCACGGCGTTGATACTAGTGCTGCCCATGCTGCTGCTAAAGCAGAATACAACAATTTGCGCCTTCCAGTGATGGATCTGGTAACTACTGCGCTGCAGTCTGAAGACTTTGTTGTTCAACTGAAGGAGATATTTCCGGATGAAGCGGATGCTTCGGATGAAGAAGACCTAGAATAGGTTGTTTGTTGCTTGTAACTTGTGCTATTTGTTGTTTTTTGGACATGTTTGGGATGTGGGATCCCGTTTTTGTAATGTTTGTTAATGCGTTGTTGCGCAAGTAACTTTGTGAATGTATGGTATGTTTCAGTTACAATATTTGCATGAGTACAATTACTTTGTTTAGGTAAGACAAATAAAGATGGTATAAAGCTCATGTGTGAACGTAGGGCTGGACCTTGCGCAGTACCTGCGACCGCGGACCGTTCATGAAACTTGTATTAGATTACCATAGTGTTTTTGTTCTTACCAAAAGAAATTGCATGCATTTGTAATAAAACTTAAAGGCGTAATGTAACAGACTTTGTATTGATTTAGATAAGGCGTAGAGGCCATTTAGTACAAAGCTGCTATTCTTAGGATAAATAAGAAACTTAAGTTAATGCGCATGTAAGTAGTCCTTGTGTCATATGTTTATAAGTTGTGAAGAACCTGCCAAATATGAAGGAAACTATGATTACATGCACGATGCACTGCCCTGGACCCTTAAGTTTGCTTTGTTTTCTTATTGCTGGTTCCTTCGTCTCCGAGGGTGATCTGTCGAATCTCTTTGCGCACATTCTGAACTAGGTGAGTAAGCTCTCCGCTCTTGAGTGCTTTTTCTATTTCGGTGCGCAGGCTGATACAGTTGTCCGTGGTGTGACCATTATCCTTGTGATACTCTCAATAGTGGTCTGGATCTTGTCCCCTCTTGTTTTTCATCTCCGGTGGTATTTTGAACTGGTAATTTTCGGTGCTGAGTACCTCCACAGGTGTTTTAGTGAGGGTTGTCCATTGCCTTTCACGGTTTTCTTGCTTGGTTTCTTTTTGAGCTGTGATTTTGTTGATTGCTGCACGGGAATCCTCTAAAGAGTACGTGCTTGAAGTCGAATCTTTCCAATTTTTCTTGAACTTCCGACCACTATTTCCGCTCATGTCTTGAGGACGATTTTGGGGTAGTGGTGGTCGGTTGAAGTTTAAATTATGCTCGGTTTGGGCATAAACCTTAGCTGCTGCCATCAACTTCTCCCAGCTCTTTGGTAAACCCTCAGTTCCCGACAACACGTTGATCATGTCATCGCATCTCACTGCATATTTGAACTGTGAGCGAATTAGGTGTTCGTGCACATCACCAATATCCAGCACTTCTTTGTTATACCGCGTGATGAAATCCTCCAAACTTTCATCATCTCTCCGCCAGATGTTCATGACATCTGCGGAGTCTCGAATAGAGCGGCGCTGCTGACTGAAATGAAACAAAAATTTCTCCTTAAGATCAACCAGGATGTTAACTTACCTACTAGTAGATCCAAAGACGGGCGGCGCCTATAAGGGTTTGGACAAACAAGTGACACCACATAGGTAGTGTCCATCCATCGATTAGCCCCGATGAATACGCGCAAATGATCATCAGGATCTAACAATCCATTTAACTTTCCTACATTTGAAGGTAATTTTTCCCGCTCGAGGGGAGCCACTGCAATCTCTCTGACAAACTTGGAATTCTCAGCAGCTTCCGCCGGTCGATAGATTAAGTTGTAATCATACTCCGCTTCTGGATTATAAACCACACGAATTTTTGGTTTATAACTTGCATGATCCTTCTACATCCGATTGAAAATGCTTGTGTTGTCGTCTTCATTGTACGTTCTATCGTATTCATCAGTTTGGGTGTCCCGCCTTTGTGAGAAACACGGGCCCAAACGTGAATGGAGCGATTGATGTTTTTGAAAGTATTGCTCCTCGTGATGATCTCGTCGTCTAGATCCAGAATGAGTAGACTCATATCTGGTGCTGCACTGAGAGTAAACTTCTGTATCGTCGACCGACATGTATGATGGTGAATCATAATGCAACACTCGAGGTGCAGATGGAGCTCGCACCTGAGCTGCAGATCTACGTGTCTGTGGTGCTGGTTGAGCAGTTTGTGCACAAAGTTGTGCATAAACGGCGTTCAACGCACCTTGGGACTTAACAAACCAAGAGATTGGGGTTTCGCTGGGAGGTAAAATTGAGCTGATCGGAATTTCAGGCTGTACTCCTAGGGTAACAGGATCATTCACATGATTAACGTTATTCTGAACATCGTTATCATCAGATGCTTCTTCCACGATTCCCTCAACACGGGAAGCGTGAGCAAAATTGCCTCTGTTCTCTGGTTGAGGACCTGGTGGGTAATTTGACGGACCTTCTGCCATTGAAAACAGAAGAAAGGAAGAAACGAATCGATCGAGAAGATAAAAATAAAAAAATAAAATTGGTGGGCGCCAATGAAGAAACAGTGATCCGAAATTGACCGGAATAAATCAGATCTGGGGTTTAGTCTCTGCATAAAAAGGTTAATCTTCTCGTCGATTACTGGTAAAGTACTACATCACCGGAGAACACTGCAAAACAGAAAGCCGTTAGACTCGCCACGAGGAGAATGGGGGTTCTCTTCGTGACCACCCTCCGGCGTGAGAATAAGTACAGTGATCTCAAAGGGAAAGATGAAGTAGTAAGAGTGAAAGTATGTGAAAGTTGCTTGTGAGATCATACCTGAAGTCTCTTATTTATAACCAGATTTTGGCACCAAAAAGTGTAACGGAGATAGTAACAAGGGACCCTTTTCCGTTGACAGTTATTTCTCTTTCCGTTGATAATTAACCCTACATCCATGCACATGGATAATGGATCTGATCGAGGGCTGGGGAGATGCCACGTGGAAAGTGGTTTTGTGTAGATCTTGCTTCAAGTTGTTGCCATCATCGTGATTTAGATGAGTGTCTAGGATTGTGCCACGTCACATTCGGTTGTAACCGAATGAAGCCATGCATGATGAGCATTTGGGGCTTTCTAGAAGATCTACAGCTATAAACCATTGTACCTTTGCCACGTGTCCATTCTGTTGCAACAAAAAAGATTCCTTTTGTTCAAGTCTTGATTTCAGGCGTGCGGAGATGTTTAGGACTTCATTTTCAAGCTTAACCGTTCCTTTGCGCGAGCCCACGCAAGGGTGTTAGTTGAATATTTGTCTTTTCTTTCTCCGATGCTTGGTCATTGAAGACTGATCTTCCTAAATCTTGTTAAGAACCGCTGCACGGCCGCGCAGGGTCTTATTCAAGATGCTTTTGAAATGAAATTATGGTATGGTCCAATGCGCTTGCGCAAAGTTTTTGGGACCATACCCCTTCAAGAGTGAAAACTACTAAAACACCATATTCAAACCATGATAGTCCATAAAAACATCAAACAAACAATAACAGAACTATGAATATAAAACACAACATGCTAATCAATATAAAACACAACAATTTTTGTCATTTCCTAATCATAGCCTTATCATCCGAAACACAAAACACAACCCACATATATGATGTTTTAGTAATCTTCATTTTGTTATTTGTGGATTTTTTGTGTGTTTTATGGTTCGATTTTTTTTTGTTTTATGACTTTTTACACTTTTTAGGAAATTTGGACTTCGTAGCCAACTCCTAGCATATATATATATAGGGTTAGGATTTAGAGAAAACGGGGGAAAGTGTGAGAACGGTTATGGATCGTCAGATCAAAACAATCTATGGACTAGATGACGCGGTGGCGTTTTCGTAAATAACATCACTTTTATTAGTGTGGCGCGCTTCATTAAGGGTAAAAGGGTCTTTTACCGCTCAAATTCAAAACGCCAACAAAAAATGATAACACGCCATTAAAAAAAAAAAAACTCCATTAAATACAAAAAGGAAAAAATTAGTGATAAAACGCGTTGTAGATTGCAGGAAGAGGAAACAACACAGTAACTAAAAATCAGTTATTAAGATTTATTAGAAGAAATTTTCTCCTAAATTACACGCCAAAAACATCATTATATAAATGACATTAAACATCGCTTCCATAATCACTTCAATTTATCATTCTTCAAACACACAACTTTTACCAAAAACGCCAAGTTTAACCAAAATGCCAAAAATGGCAACCATCGTTTGGTGGAGATACACTTTGCCAATTAGGCCATTCGTCCTACATTTTGACAACAGAAGGAGGGTGTATGTTAGGACGGTCAAGGCAATTTTGAAGATGGAAGAAGAGGTACAGGGGGTTATCCTATCTCTTGGCATCGCTCTGGGTAACGAATGTCATGAAACACATAAGCTTATGAAAACATTAACAAGGAAATTTGGACCAATCAAAGTAGATGGAAAACCGGACCCTGTCATGACATCATGGCGTTTTGATGATGAAAGTGAAGGTGATGACATGGATGAAGCCGATGAAAGTGAAGGTGATGACATGGATGAAGGTCTAGATGATGACTCCGAGGAAGAAGACGACGGAAGTGATGGATACTTCTCGGATAAAGTACCTTCTGACGAGGAGTTTTAATTTTTTTTGTTAGTTTTCTTTTGTGTAATCTTTTTTTTTTCTTAAGATAATTAAATGCTATATTTCTCTATTTAGTTGCAAAACGCCAAAGAAATACTACAAAAAGTTATTGCTTACAAAACGCCAAAAATAATAAAAAATATTTTTCCTGCTTAATATTTTCTCTGTTATTGTATTTTGTCATCTTAGTCTGCATAACGTCATTTAAAAAAAAATGCCAAACATGGAAGATGGGATGTCTATCACCCTAGAACTGATAAAGCTGAACAAAACAGTAAATACACACAATTACTGAAAAGACAGTTACTTATTACTATCATTTATTATAATAAAAATCTCGCCTAAACTACGTGCCAAAAAACTCCTATAAGAGAGGGGTCTCTACACAATGAATTAATTACACCCAGAAAAACAAACGCCATGTTCCCTAGAAACCACTCACTTTAAACGCCAAAAAAATAGTTAAAAAAACCACAGATGGCAAAGCTTTTAATGAATGGATTCTTCTCTGATGTGGATATCTCTATAATCTTTTGTTGAATGAGATGGACAAATATTCAAGAAAAAAAGACTGATGACAGTGATATGTCATCATGTGAGCTTTGTTCTTGATGACTATATGCATGGCATGAAGGGATCAATACACGTGTAAAATGCTATTTTGGACTCCATTATTATAAATAACATCAAGCAAGAGTTGATCTTCAATGACATGCCACCAAACAAGAATATCACACCAAAAAAACAGGATGGCACTAACAAGCTTCGTCTAAAAAAGACGGGGTTTATGTAGGAAAGTTGGCATCTAGCTAAGGTATTCAAAGGTTCAAAATGCGAAAACAAATTTAAGAAGAAGAGGCTGATGACAGTGAAGATTTGGATGAGAATTTAGATTACCATTTTTAATTTTTTTTCTTTTTCATTTTTCTATTGTTTTGTTATATAATTATCTGTTGTTTGTTATCTAATTCTCTGCTAATAAAAAACATTATTATATAAAACGCCAAAAACTACAAACCCCAAAACGCTAATAGTATGAAAACTATGAGAACGGGTGCTGTCAAAGCACCTTGTCAATGTATTAAACGCCAAAAAAATTGACTAAACGCCATAAAAAACATTTGGTCTTGTTGTAATCTTATAAAAATATTAATGACTCGTAGTGACTTATTATACAACGCCACAAAACGCCAAAAAATTGACCAGGGAAATGCTATAATGCCAAAAATATTATCTATGTGACACAAAAACAATTAATTCAATGTGACAGATCTAAGAAAAAATAAAACGCCAATCAGTTAATGAATATAATTAACGCCAAAATAATCTTAGACGCCAAAAAATGAAGCAGCAAGTTACGCAAAATTGGGAAATAAAAGAAGATTGAAAAGACAAAAAAACCCCTCACACCCTGATCATATCCCGCGCCACGTGTTGGGCCAAGATGCGTTCTCACCGTTCTCACACTTTAGGGCGTTTTCTCATGATCCCGTACCTATACATACATATATATATATATATATATATATGAGAGGGTTTATTTGAGAACGCTAAATATTTCAAAAACCATGAAAACGAATGAAAAAACCACGAGAGCTTGGTAAAAAACAATTAAAATTAAAAAAATTACAATTATCATTATTATTCGAATACAACATTAGAAATTAAATTTACACGTTTAAATTTACATGTATTCGTAAATACAGAAGGTTTTTTCATTGGTAAATTTGTTGTATTATGAGAGGAGAGATAAATTATCTAAAGAGTATATTCTTTTTTAATGTTATATTTTAATTATAATGAGGTTTGTATTAAAAATGATTTTAATTTGGTTTTTCAATGTTATCTCAATATTTAGTTCTCTCAATATAACCTTCTCTATATTTATATATAATATATAATATATCTATAGGGTCAAGATTTTGAGAAAACGCCAAACGTGTGTGAAAACGGTGAGAACGATTTTGGTGTTGACATGTGACACTGGTACTAACTTACAGTAAAGCTAGAGGGTGTGGTATAAAGCTCATATGGGCTTTATCATGTACATAAGCACCACATCAACACCACATCACATATGGGGGTTTAAAGCCCCTACCTTTAACTTGTATGTAATGGTTTAAACTCTCCATTATCATTACCTAATTATTAATTTTTATTATATTTTCTATTTTTTATCTGCAAATATTATTTAGAGCAAAATAAAAAAACATAATTTCCATAAAATAAAAGATTACAAACTGCTTAAAAATGAAAGATTACAAACTACTTAAAAATTAAAAAAAAACTACAAAGTTACTTTAAAAAAATAACCTACTTGAAAATAAAAAACTACATATATTTGGCTCAGATTTTTGCCATAGGAGCTTAAAACTCGGTCCTCCTCAGGTAGGTTGGAAATATTTTTCTCGATTTGTTTCTCCATTCTAAGTTTATGCTCCTTTTCCTTGATCGAGAGAAGCCGATTTAGTTTATTGTCGAACTTGTCCAACCTTGATGGGCCATCCGATGGCGTTGAAGAAGATGTGTCTCATGCTCGTGCAGTTGTCTTACTTCTATCCCTACCTTTCGGTCATGGCAGTTTTTGCGGTTCTTCAAAATTTAATTCATCCGACTCGTCGTTTAGGTTAATAGTAGTACAAGCATCGGACTCAGATGGTTCGCTAGTAGTTATTGATTTGGACCGTTTTGACCTATTGGTCGTTGGTCAAACTGTGGTACAAGATGCCACTTTGAAGATTTGCTTAGAAACTCCCATGAACGTAACATGGTAAACGCATGGCCATGATACATTCTATATTCGTCGTGGGGGGCGGTCATAATGTCCACGTCGCTTGAACCGCTTCTTCTTGTGTGATTGTTGACGAGGCTATTGTGTACGTTGTTAATCTTGGTCCGCATTGCGGTCCATTTGCCCAAAAACGAGTTGTCTGAACGATATTCACCACGACCCATTGTGCCGAAAAACTTCTCACGTATACGCCTCCAAAATACGGAAGCGTCTTGGTCGGTTGCTATAATTTAAAAAAAAAGATTTAGTAACAACAAAACAAAAAAAAAGTATTTATAAAAAGTTAATGGAGAGAAAAATTACAAACAATCGGATCCTCCGACACGTCGAGCCATGCTTATTACAATGCAGGTTCTTCGGTAGGCGTCCACCTCTCGATCGTTTTAGGAGCACGTTCTTCGTTCTCGCCCTTCTTACGGTGCCTTCTTGATTGTCCACCTTTTGAGGAAGTGGGTTGTGTTAGGGGTATGTTTTGGGTTTCGGATACGTTTTGGGTTTCAGGTATGTTTTAGTTTGGGGGAAAATGGCGGTGGGGATTAGTATCCCAAAAACCGGGAATCGGTGGCGTTGTCGGATGAGGGGATGTTAGGGTGGTAGGTGGCATCGGATAATACTCAACCTCATCCGTTCACGGGTCTCTTCGGTATCGTTCTTCTTGCTCGTTGTTTTGCTAAATTACCCCAAAACGGATTGTTGGGGTCCCACGGGTTTTGATTGTTGGCAAAAATTTTGTGAGTATGATAAACTTTGTAAAGTTTTTAGATGGAGAATAGATGGAGATTTGAGTAAAATAGGTTGGATATATAGTGTTAAAATTAGAAATTAAAAGTTTATTTTTTTTAAAATTTGTTACCGTTAAAAAAACGGTCAAAAAGTTATGGGGACCACCAAACTAGCCGTTTGGTGCTCGTTAGTGTGCTGGCAATTCATCGACGGTGCCTCGCTTCGGCGCGCAGGGTATGGGTAGGGGGCGCTAAAGGGCGCTAAAAGTGGTGATGTGGCCAGGGGCGGTATACCACACCCCATGGCCTAAGGATAATATTATCAAAAAGCTCATGCATATGCCACTCACATACCAGAGAACTGATACGTGGTCGAATAACGGTGATCGTAATTGCATAATTTGATGTTTTTACACGGGTTTTAGTTCCGAACAGCCTACTTTTGATTTGATATGATTTTTGCAGGTCTAGAGAAGTTTAAGGAGCTTTTCAGGAGCTTTACGGGTTACCAGGACGAAAAACGGACCCACGGGACGCGAAATGGGTCAACTGGGAACTCAAGACGCGAAAAACAGGAAGTTTGCACATACCGTCGCCGACGCCCTCCTGGGCCGACGGCGACGCTGCTTGAAAAGTGTCGTTGCCGGATTCTCGTAGACAGCGTGTAAGCCGTCGGAGGAAAAGGAGCTCAGCAAGCACCATCGGCGACGGGTCTTTGGACCATCGGCGACGGGTCTAAGATTCCTGCAATGCGAATTTTCAGTTTGGGTTGTTGGGGAACGAGTTTTAACATATCTTGAGCCATTATTTCGGGGGTTACACAACATTTTGAGTTTGAATACTCATCTTGGAGCCACTTCTTCATCTCCACTTCATTCCCAATCCATCTTATCAACCAAATCATCAACCGAATCAATCGATATATCATCTCATTAGATTCCAAACCCTAGTTCCATCAATCCATTCATCCGTTCATCATCATCACCTACCCAAAACCCTAACCCGCATCATTCTACCATTTCCAAAGCTTCAAGATGATCCACATCAAGTCCCAAACATCTGGTGATCAAGTTCCTTCGATCATGAGCGGCTAGTTTCCTGGAGGTTTCACCCCGGTGTAAACTTATGTAAGATTTAGGGGTTCTTACTACTTGTTGATGTTTTGCTTGTGACAAATTGAATTGCGTTTAAATTGTTAGACAATTGTCTTACGTTTGTGTTGAATTTACAAATTGTCGAGTGAATTATTAAAGTTGACTTTGTGAAACGAATACACGTATTTATGCCTTGTCTTTTGAAAGGATTTTGCTAGTCCAAGGTAACGAAGTGCATCGTGGTCCGTTGTCTATGACTTGATAGCGATTGGAACCTAAGCTTTGTGATTGTTAAACCGTTAACGAACTAATTCAATTAAGCTAAATTAAAATGAGTAGTAACCCTAGATCTTGCATTTGTTGAAACCGGGTGTGAACCTTGTTATTCCATTATATTTTATAATCACTAATCAAATCGTTCATTTTCTTCGTAGTTAATTAAACAAATCAATTTGTTAATCTTTTCAATCAATCAAAAATCATAAAAACAAGTTAGCAAGCTTCAAAACTGTGACACCTTTTAAGAATTTATTCAAGTCCATTCGCAAACCACCTACTCTTCGTGGTTCGACCCCTTACTACCACTAACTAATTGTTAAGGGTAATTTGGGCTTATAAATATTATCTTTGACCGAAGTGCGACACTCCGATCAAATATTGGCGCCGTTGCCGGGGAGTGAGTGAGCTTTGTGTTTGGATTATTGTTTGAATTTTCGTGATTAACTGTTTAATTTGTTTAGTTTCTTTTTGTACTTTGTCTTTTTCCTTGTTACGCGAGGTGTGTTATTTGTGCAGGCCACAGGTAGTGCATGCATACAAGGAACTCCGGGCGGACTTCACTGTTAGTCTACGAACCAAAAATTGAAAGAGTTGCAAGAAGGAATCTAGCAAGCCGGTTAGATGCAACCGTTGTTTCTAACCAAGTCACCCAAACACCACAGTCCACACCATCCATTGAAACCTATTCAATGGCAAACCAAAACTCCAATTATCCAAACCTCAATCAAAACCAATTCCAATCTCGAGGAACCTTCCATCCTGCCCAAAACGTCCAACCTATACCTCAAGATCAACCAGTCGGTGGTAACAACTCTAGACCACCCACACCACCTTTCCGAAACCAAAATCCCAATAATAACCAAAGAACACCCCAACAACAAAACCTTCACCGACATAACTCCTTACCCGCTAACCTTGATTAACGGAATCAAATAGGTAACCGAGATCGTGGCAATCCCGTGAACGAAGACCCGTTCTTTAACATAGACGATTTGAGAAACGATATCCCCGATAATGAGCCGTTGCGTGTTCTCGGTTACCAATCGCTTAAACACGTGAGTATTCACTCGGAATACTCGGATGATGGGGGTAATTATGATGATCGGGTAGATGACGACGGTTGGGGTTATGTGAATCAGGGAAATGTCTACAATGCTATAGGTTTTGACGATGATGAATTTGGCTATCAAAATGCCAATTTTGTGGGGAATGACAACTACGGTTATGGGAATGCTCGAAATGATGGTTACGAAAACAACGGCCAACCACGAAACAACAACCAAAGGACCAGAATGATGGGTTTTACAACAACAACAACAATGTGAACCATAACCGGATTCCTCGTTTTGTGGGAGGTGGTAATCAAGGAGGTAATCAAGGTGGGAATAGAGGAGGTAACCGAAGAGATAACCGAAGACCAAGGGAGCAAGAAGTTGATGGTCCACGTCGGCCTCAACAACCTCCAAGGGGAGTAAATGACCGTTTTAGGCCGGTGGTCACCGACAATGACTCACCAATTGTGTGCGAGAGAAGAATGTTCGATTGCAAACCCCATTACATCAACATCCTCCCCCACTTCAATGGGAGGTCCAATGATGAACCATACACTCATTTGGCAGAGTTTTCGGCCATATGTAGTACTATTGGAAGGCATGATTTCGCGTTGGAGGAGGTCAAGCTTCGGTTGTTTCAGTTTTCGCTTAAGGATAAGACGAAACAATGGTTCCTCACACTTCCGGCGGGTAGTATTTGCACATGGGCTGAAATGCAACAGGTTTTCCTTGACGAGTACTATTCGATGGCGAAGACCGATGATGCTCAAGATGAAATTAGGTCTTTCCGCCAACTTTCAAGTGAACCGTTACATGAAGCATTCACCCGATACAAGGAATTGATTCGGAAATGCCCACATCATCAAATCAAAAAGTGGGAGTTGGTTAAGTGTTTCGTGCGAGGGTTAGATGATGAGACATGGAATCACCTTGAGTCAACGAGCAATGGAACGTTATTGAGTAACCATGAAGATGAAGATCGGGAATTTCTTGAGCGGATGAGCAAGCGGTCAAGTCAAAGGAGTCGGCCGATAGAGCTAAAAAACATCCCGTTTCCCGGTCACTTCCTGATCTTGACTCTAACTCTAAGGATCGGATCTCTACTCTAGAATGGGAGTTGGCTCATATGAAGAGGAAGGAGGTGAATGCGGTACAATTCGCAGTTTACGAAGATTGTGGAAAGATTGGTCATTGGACCGATCAATGTCAAACGGGACCGGGTGATTACACCGAAGAGGTAAATCAAGTGTTTGGTGATAGAAAAAACAATGATATGAATTTGAACACTTATCATCCCGGATTGAGAAACCAACCCAACTTCCGATATGGGAATGCCGCAAATCAAATGAACCGAAACTTTCAACCGGGTAACCAAAGCGGGTCATCATATCAAAATCGCCAAGGTGGTAACCAAGGGGGTTACCAACGTAATTACAACCAAGGGTACCAAGGTCAAGACAATAATTATCAAGGTGGGTACCAAAGGAATTACAACAACCAAAGCGGTAATGGAAGTGGGTCAAACAACCAAGGGGGTGGTAATGATTTGAATGCAAAGATGGATGCGATGCTTTTGATGATGCAAGAGTCCAAGAAAGAGAATGAGATTGGGGATAAATCGCATGAAGCATTGGCAAAGCAAGTGGGCCAACTCGCGGAGGAAGTGGCTCAAATGAGGGGGAGCATGGGGAAGCTTCCAAGTGACACCACGGTGAACCCTAAGCATCAAGGGTCAAGCTCGAAGAACACACGTGAGGTACCAATTAATAAAATAACTTTATGTAGTGGTCGAGTCGTAGATAATGGTGTCAAAACACCATCACCCCAGTTTGTTGAAGGGGTGGTAAAAGATGCTAGTGATAAAGAGTGTGAGGATGGTCAAACGGGTCAAAACAAAAATGATTTAAAAATTAATAATAACACACCCATTGTGACCATCCCCATCCCTAAGGCTAAGGAAAAGGGTGTGGAGGTTAATACCGCCCCTTATCCCGAAGCATTGAAGGGACCCGTGAAGAAGGTTGTAAACAAAAAGGTCCACAACAAGAAGAGTTGTTGGAAGTTTTCAAACAAGTAAAAATTAATTTACCTATTTTGGATTCAATCAAGCAAGTACCGTCTTATGCTAAGTACTTGAAAGAATTGTGTACCCAAAAACGAACTCACAAATTTCCTAAAAAACTAGATTTAACCAAAAATGTGAGTTCGATTCTTTCAGGTGCACTTCCACCTAAGCTTCAAGATCCGGGTGCGCCTATCATTTCAATTCAAGTAGGCGATTTTAAAATCAACCGAGCACTTTTAGATCTTGGTGCTAGTGTGAGCATTCTACCGGGTAGTTTATATGACCAATACGAGTTCGGTCCACTTCAATCGTCAAACACCACCGTGGTGTTAGCCGATTTGACACCCAAACTACCCAGTGGAATTGTCTCGCATGTGATAGTAAAAATCGAGGATTTTTACTATCTGGTGGACTTTTTAGTACTTGATTATGTGGCCAAGGACCCAACCAAGCAACCTACGGTGATTTTGGGTCGACCGTTCCTAGCAACCGCAAATTATCAAATTGATTGCAAAACGGGAACGGTTGACATGACATTTGGAAACCGAAGGTTGAGGTTGTATGTTTTTTCAGGATAGACGACTCCTTCAGTTGATGATGAATGCTATATGGCAGACATTGTTGACAGGTTTACACCTCTCTGCGACACTGTTGTAGACGAGGAAAACACAATGGAGGATTATTCTATGTTTGACAGGTCACAGGTGGAGATAAATCGGAGCATGGACGAGGAGGTGAAGAGTTTGGAGGTGCTTGCGGTTAAAGAGGGAAAACCGATATGGACGCACCAAATGGGGAGCTTACCGGAAACCATTGACACGAAGTTAAAACTGTCATTGGTGGAGCCACCGGAAGTGGAGTTGAAGGTGTTGCCAAAGCATCTTAAGTATGCTTATGTTGGTGAAGGCAACACGCTCCCGGTCATTATTGCATCAAATTTGACCGAGGAGCAAGAGGCGAGGTTAATGAAGGTATTCGTCACCAATAGGGTGGCTATTGGGTGGACCATAGCTGATTTGAAGGGTATTAGTCCTTCAATAGTGATGCATAAGATCATCATTGACGTCACCATAACACCCCCTCGCGATGCACAAAGAAGGTTGAACCCGAACATGAGGGAAGTTGTCAAAAAAGAGGTTTTAAAGTAGCTTGATGCGGGTATTATTTATCCCATCTCTGATAGCCAATGGGTGAGTCCGACACAAACCATCCCAAAGAAAGCAGGTATACAAGTCGTAAAAAATGACGCAGGTGAGGAGGTAGCTACCCGGCCGGTAACCGGGTGGCGTATTTTCATTGATTATAGGAAGTTGAATACCGCAACTTCCAAAGATCATTTTCCCTTACCATTCATTGACCAAATAGTGGAAAATTAGCCGGACAAAAATTTTATTGTTTCTTGGATGGATATTCCGGATACAATCAAATTGCTATTCATCCGGAAGATCAACAAAATACCACTTTTACTTGTCCGTATGGCAATTTCGCATTTAAGCGAATGCCATTTGGATTATGTAATGCCCCTGCCACCTTTCAAAGGTGTATGATGAGTATCTTTTCGGATATGGTGGGGGAGTCTTTGGAGATTTTCATGGATGATTTTTCCATTTTTGGTTCATCTTTTGAAACTTGCTTAGACCAATTAGAGAAAGTGTTAAAAAGATGTGTTGAAACCAATTTGGTCTTGAGTTGGGAAAAGAGCCATTTTATAGTTCAAGAAGGGGTAGTGCTGGGACATGTGGTGTCGAGTCGTGGGATAGAGGTAGATCATGCAAAAATTAAAGTAATTTTTACACTACCATATCCCACGAGTGTTAAAGGCATTAGGTCGTTCTTAGGACATGCGGGTTTTTATAGAAGGTTTATTAAGGGGTTTAGTGATATTTCGAAACCCTTATGCAACCTTTTGTTAAAAGACATACCGTTTGTTTTTGATGAAAATTGTAAGAATGCCTTTGACGTTTTGAAACAAAAGTTGGTTGAGGCCCCAATCTTGCAATCACCGAGTTGGTCTTTACCATTCGAAATTATGTGTGATGCAAGTGATTATGCGGTGGGGTCGCGTTGGGTCAACGGGTAGACAAGAAACCGGTTGCCATATACTACGCAAGTAAGACTCTCTCGGATGCACAATTAAATTATACAACCATCGAGAAAGAGCTACTTATGGTGGTATATGCGTTGGATAAATTTCGTGCTTATATATGGGGTACTAAGGTCATTGTGTATTCTGATCATTCTGCAGTTAGGTATCTCATGTAAAAGAAGGATGCAAAACCGAGATTAATTCGATGGGTTCTCTTGCTACAAGAATTTGACCTAGAAATTCGAGACAAGAAAGGAAGTGAGAATGTGGTTGCGGACCACTTGTCTCGATTGGTAGTGGAGGAGAATTCTTCTCTACAACAGGTGACTTGCCAACTCATTGGGATAGAAGGAAGAGGTTGCACTTCCTTTCTCAAATCAAGTACTACACATTGGAAGAACCGGAATTATTCAAGATATGTCCGGATCAAGTCGTTCGAAGATGCATACCCGACGAGGAGATTCCTAGTGTCTTAATGCACTTGCATTCATTTGCTTGTGGGGGCCATTTCAGTGGTCACAAAACATGGCACAAAGTGCTCAATAGCGGTCTTTATTGGCCAACTATTTTTAAGGACGCATTTAATTTCGCTAAAAACTGCGTCGAGTGTCAAAAATTAGGGGTATTTCTAAAAGGGATGAGATTCCCATGCAACCGATCCTTATTGTAGATATTTTTGATGTGTGGGGGATCGATTTCATGGGCCCATTCCCTAATTCGCATGGCAATTTATATATTTTGGTGGCAGTCGACTATGTGTCGAAGTGGGTCGAAGCGATTGCCACCAAGACAAACGACCATACCGTGGTTTGTAATTTTGTGCAAACCAATATTATTTCTCGATTTGGAATCCCTCGAGTAATCATTAGTGATGGGGGATCTCACTTCAAGAATTTTAACTTTGGCAAACTTTTGAAACAGTAAGGTGTTGATCATCGAATTGCTACCCCCTATCACCCGCAAACAAGTGGTCAAGTGGAAGTTTCCAATAGGCAAATAAAAGAAATTTTGCAAAAGACCGTTCGACCGGACCGAAAGGATTGGTCGACGAAGTTGAATGATGCTTTATGGGCTTAGAGAACGGCCCATAAAACACCTATTGGAACTACACCATACCGCTTGGTTTATGGGAGAAATTGTCATCTACCAGTTGAGCTTGTACATCGTGCTTGGTGGGCCATTAAAGAGGTTAATATGAAATACGATGATGCAGGTAAGGAGCGAAAGTTAAACCTTTGCGAGTTGGATGAGCTTCGGGAAGAAGCGTATGAGTGTGCTTCAAAGTATAAGGATGATATGAAGAGGGCACATGACACGAAGTTGAAGCCGAAGGAGTTCGAAGTGGGTCAAAAGGTTTGGCTCTACAATTCACGGCTTAAATACTTTCCCGGAAAGCTTAAGAGTAAGTGGATGGGCCCGTACGTGATTACACGGGTCGGGAAGCTTGGAGATGTTACAATCAAGGACCCGAAGGATGGGTCAAAGCAAACGGTTAATGGGCACCACCTTAAACCGTTCCTTGATGGTAACGAAGATAAAAAGGATGAGAATGTGGAGTTGGTGAACTTCGTGGTAAGTGTGCCAACCTATGAGGTCAACTGAAAGGACCAGTAATAAGTTTTGTAGAGTTTTGTATATTTTATTTTGATTGTTTGAGTGTTTGAGTGTTTTAGCGTAAATCGTTTTTGTGTCATACTAACTCCCCTTGGATGTGTGAAGTCTAGACATCACGAACAGGTCATGAGGATGCAAGGTATGTTCTTAGATTTGTTTTTGTGTATTAGGGACAATACACCACTTTTTGGGGGGTGGTAGGGTCGTTTAACGGTTCCGTAAAGTTTAAATTTTAACTTATAAAAATTTACAAAAAAGATTTTTAATAAATTTTAGGAATTTTTATAGTTTATGGTCCTTTTGTAAAAAGTTAATAATTTTCTTCATATTTTCGAAAAAAAATTGAAATATATGAGTATCGTCACCGACGGTAGCCTGCGGCGTCGCCTATGGGCCTTAGAAACACGCGTCGGGTCAAAATGTCCATAGACAGGGGGATAGGGCGTCGCCCGTTTTTGAAGTTTTTGGGACGCGTCGCCGACGACGGGGTTTACCGTCGCCAACGGCCCCTCAGTTTTCTTCCGGCGCTGAACCATGTTAGACCATTACATATCGAACCAAAACCCTTCCAAACCCATTTAAACCTCACCCAAACACATTATTAGCCACAAGTTCGATTCGGGGGACCCCCATCTGACCCATAAACATCCTAATCCATCCATTCCTTGCATTCATCACCACCCAACCCTTTCACTTCATCTTCTTCTTTTCAAACTCCTCTCAAGAACCCTAACCTTCAACTTCTCACAACTTCTTCAAATCTCAACCAAATCACCTGATTCTTAAGTCTATATTGGGTAATTTTTCGAGAGGAACGAAACCCCTATCACGGTTTTCATCAATTCTTGCTCGTTTGCAAGATTTCTGAACGTGAATTTTTGGGTTCTTTGAAGGGTGTTCATCAAGTTACTTGCTTTGCATTTTTTCTTAATTTTTCTTGTTCTTCTACATCAAAGGTATGGAATTTCATTAAATTTAAGCATGATTATCATATGGTTAGCTGATTTCTTTCGAAATTTTAAGATTATGGTTTAAGAGTAGGTTGTTTATCATAATTTATGATGTTTTAGCATAAATTTAAGGATGATTGCTTGATTTGGGGTGGGATTTGAACATGCTCTAGTCTTAGTGAGGTGATTACACTAGTTAGTTGCATGATTGAGCATAGTTATGATGTTGAATATTGTTGAAACCATATGAAATTGTGAATAAACATATAAAATTGATATGTAGATGGTAAAATATGCGACTTTGGAAGTTTAAAAAGGCGATTTTGCATCGAGTTATTAATTGAAACTCAACATCATATAGTGTGTTCAAAGTTTGAGATTGTTTTGAAGATTGGGGTGTGCTAATTGTTCTTTTGTCTTATGATTGTAGCTATGTTCGGAAGAAAGAGATCTAAAACTTCCGGAGAGGGTTCATCTACTGGAGCCGGTTCAGGCTCGGGTTACTATCAGAGACGATGGGATCAATTAAGTAATGTGGAAGAAGGTGACGGACAATTATATAGAAAGGGTTGGGACTGGGAAGAGTTCAAAAACAGTCGATCGGCTTCAGCGTGGAAAGACAACAAAAAGAAGGCTCTTTCCAGGTACAACAACAAGAAGTTAGAGGCGAAAATGTGGAAGTGGAAAATGGTTACGGGTGTATCAACTTCTGTATCAAAGAGGATAGTGTGTGAACGTGCGGTAAATGTTGAGGAGTTCCGCACGATTGGCATCACTCAACGGTTTGAAGAGCTTGGGTGGGAAAGAGTATTGGATTGGTGTGAGGATATCACCTCATGGGTCTATCTAGCGGCAGTACGTGAATGGTTATAAAATCTGAGGTTTGTTAACTCTGACGGGCCGGCTCCTACATGGCAATTAATTGGCAACATCGGGAAGAATCAAATGATTATGTCTTTCAAACATATGAATCCCATTGGTAGGTTTGATTCATTGGGGGTCGAGGTGTACGATTATTATGATTATGATCACTTCTTGGATAACAAGACCAATACCGCTGATCCGGATTAGATGCTAGAGGTTGTGTTGCCAGGTTCTGGGGGTTTGGGAGAATCTAGGAACGATTTGTCTTTGGAGGGTAGAATATTACAAGGCATTTCGTTAGAGAACGTGATGGTGCAGCTCGGAGACCACGGAAAAGTGAAGGCACCCGACTGCCGGGTTTTACATGCTTTGTTGTATGGGACGCCAAGGTTGTCATGGCGGCAAATTGTGATGATGAACACTTGGGACACGAGGGAGTCATGCACAAGAAAGATGATCCCATATGTGCGGTTAATTAGCGCGATGATTCTGCAACAGAATGCGTTGCCTCAAGAATCATTATGGGTTTCTAAACCCATTGATCAGTTTAACCTTGCTTCAATGAAGCGTCACTAGAAAATCACGGTTAAAGTCTTTGGTCATCTTCATACAGTGGAGGATGATCAAGGAAACAGTTATAATTATTCTGATCCGCGTGCGGCCGAAGAGGGTGGCCATGATGAGGAGATGGTTGATGAGGAGGATGAGACTGAGTGTGCCGGTCCACGGGGACCAAAGCAGAGGTATATGCGGCCAACTCGGGAAATTTCCGCAGATGTGGCAAATTTTGTGAATCGGCGAAGGGTACCCTCGTACCGGGACTTTAACCGCGGTCAACAGGTGGTTTTTAATAATGTGTCGACGGGTATAGGAGAAGGTAGAGAGTATGAGGCGAGAAGGAATAACTAGGAGGAGACACATGAAGCCCAGTTGCAGACACCGTGGGACCTCAAAGTGGCCCACTAGGAAAGGATGGAAAAATATATAAAGGAGCAGCAGATGTTCCAAGCTCTACAAAGATCACAACTGGAACATTTGGTACAACAACAGCTGGAAGAGGTGACCCGAAGACGGGCATGGGAGGAAAATGAGGAGAGGCAACGAGTCGAGCAAAATACATTGGAAGGCCGTTGGTAGAATGCTTTGTACGTCTCCACGGAATTGGATATTAATAACGCCAAGGTTCTCCATGATCAGAAGCGACACCGGAGAGATTGGGAAGCCAGCCTCCTCTATGCAGAACATGCGGGGTGGACCGACTACTCCAACCTTCCTGTTCCCCGAGGCCCCTCTGATCCATCACCTTATTGGCCCGAGGCAGTAGGGTCTAGTTTCATCCCGTCACAGTTCACTATCCCAGTCTTCTCAATCGACACAAATAACCCAGAATTCGCTTCTATGCTTCTTCTTGTCTGAACACCTGCAGTAGGATCTCCAAGTATCATGTCAACTGGATGATCTCTATTTGCTCGTGTAGTAGCAACAGCATCGACTTCTAGATTATCTCCCAGGTTTGATCCAAACTCCCCCTGAATATTCTGATTTGCAAACGGATTAATGAATTCCTCCCCCTGACTGGGTTCAGAGTCACTATCGCTTGAATCAGGATTAGCAGCACTTTGGGAAGTTTCCGGAGCATCTGACATATCTACATTCGATCTAGGCATAAATTCGCCTTCATCTTCTTCACCAATCACTGTTTGAATCAGCTGAGAAGGATCTGCATCAGAAACTTCAGGAATATTAAATGATTTAAACACACTGTCATAATCATATAATATAGCAGGACCACTCGTTGATTGTTGAGGTTTGTAAGAAGTAATTTCTACATTGAAAACAATCTCAATTTTACCAGATTTTAGATTAAAAACCCTTTTATTCGGTGTGCCAGGCACGTAGCCTAGAAAGTAGCCTTCATCTGCCACCTCACCGAATTTTTGTTTATCTTTATTTCGCACAATGGTGCAGGGTAATCCAAATGGTTCAAAGCCTGTTAAGTTTGGTTTTTCATTAAACATTAACTCATGACAAGTTTTGTTAAAACGTTTAACGGTCAAAACTTTGTTTAGGACATAGCAAGCTGTATTCACAGCTTCTCCCCAGAAAAGAACTGGTAGCTTTGAATCTGAAAGCATCGTCCTAGCGGCTTCAATCAACGTCCTGTTTTTCCTTTCAGCGACTCCATTTTGCTGAGGAGTATACGGAGCGGAATATTGATGATCAATCCCCTTTCGAAGACAGTAGAGATCTAGAATCCGATTCTTGAACTCCGTGCCATTATCACTCCTTATCCTCTTAATCCTTGCATCATGAACGTTTTCCAATTTTGTAAAAAGATCTATCAGCATCTCTGCTGTCTCATCTTTTGTACCTAAAAAGAAAACCCATGAATAACGTGAGTAATCATCAGTGACAACAAGACAATAGTACTTTCCACCTATGCTCCTCACGTTCACTGGACCGAATAAATCCATGTGAAGTAATTCATAAGGGGCATTAATGGAATTTACTGTTTTAGACTTATGAGGTTTCTTGTGTTGTTTTCCCTTTTGACATGGAAGACATTTATCTTCCACTTGAAACCTCAGCAATGGAACCCCTTTCAGTAGCTCATTTTTAATAATGTAATTCATTTTGCGGTAGTGAATGTGAGCCATGCGTCTGTGCCACAACATTGATTCAGCTTCAGATGCTTTTGACAGTAAACACGCCACTGCAGCAGTTGGATCCTTGGCACCCATGTCCATGACATAAGTGTCATTTTTCCTTGGTGCACGCATTACTATCCAATCGTCCGGAATGACCAAACCCGGTTTCAACACCAACGCCTCAGACTTGGTAAAATGGACCGAGTGACCCTTGTCGCAGACTTGTGACACGCTCATCAGATTGTGTTTAAGCTGCTCAACATAGTTCACTTTGTCCAATGTGATCTTCCCATTCGTCACTTTTCCTCGTCCAGTAATTTTTCCACCTTTAGCACCAGCAAAATTTACATGCCCACCATCGTATTCTTCAAAATCAGAAAATAATCTCGCATCCCCCGTCATGTGCCTGGAGCAGCCACTATCAACATACCATAAGTTGATAATCCTCCTTAGCAGCTCCTGCACACACCAATCGAAAGATTAGTTAGATTGGGGGACCCAAGCCTTAATGGTCTTGGGTCGTCCAAATTCACCTACTACTTGAACATCCATCCAAGATCCATCACCCCTAATTGGAGTCTTGGATCTCGGACCTGTTGATGGAAATGGGGCATGATTTCTATAAGGTCTCTGGTCCTGAGGGTACTTATTTGTGTTTGGACTATGTGACCTTTGAAACTTTTGATTTTGATTCCAAGAACCTTGATTGTAATTTCTAAAGCCATTGTTATAAAAAGTTCGACCACCATTATTTTGGTATTGATTTTGATATTGACCTTGACTTCTGAAATTATTTGAATTTTGATTATGCATTCTTGGTGAGTTACTTCTAGGTCTTTCATATCTGCCTGATGTAGATTCGGGCTGAAATCTTGGTTGATTTCTTTGGAAACGAGGAACTTGTGGAGTTCCTTTTTCAGCCTTATCTACACCACCAGCAACACCCGGTTGTTGCTTTGGAGCAGATTTCTTTGGAGAATTTGAGACTTTCTCCTCATTATCACCTTGCTTCTCAGGTGATTTCCCCTTTTGTTTCTCACTAATTTGTGCTTCAACCTTCTTGTTAGGACAGCAGCTAGCTACATGTCCCTTTGTGTGACATTTGAAGCACGATCTCTTATTCGAAGACTTCTTAGTTGAAGCCTTTGAACTAGATTCTGGTTTTGATGATGATGATGCCTTGGAAGGATTTTGTTCAGTTTGCTTAATTTCAGATTTTTCTATGTTTTTGTTTTTAGCAAACTCTACATTTGATTCCTTTTCGATAACAGCTGTTTCGGTTTTCATATCACTTCCTTGAACAAAATTAACCTTTTTAACAAAAGTTTGATTATTGTTTTTAGAAGGTGTATTTTTCTTTTTCAAAACAGATTTGCTGTTATTTTCCTTCTTAGCATCATTATCTTCAAACACTTCACCTTGAATGGATGTGGAACTACTTGGCGATGTTGACAGAAAGTCTGTAAGCTCATCCTCAGCAGGTAGGAAAGAATAGTCATGGCTAAGAGGAGGTGGGACTTCATTAAACCCCTGGAATCCCACACTTGTCTTGTCATTACTCTTCTTTAACCCACCCATCATATGTTTCATAACAAAAGTAGAATCTCTGAATTGACCTAGCTTCTTTTCAAGTTCAACAATTTTAAGTTGTGCATCTGACAACTCTTTGTTTTTATCAGAAATCTCTTTTGTTTTCTCAGCCATCATGTCATGAGCTAAGTCTATGACTTGAAGTTTTTCATTTAACTTACAAGTTAAAGCATCAATTTCAGCTTCATAGCCTTTTATCTTTTTCAAATATGATGACTCGTTTCTTTTAGCAAAGAAATTTGATTCTTTTACGTTGGACATTTCGCTCACAAGACTTTTGTTTTGAGTTGACAATTTGTCAACTTCACCCTGTAGTTCACTACACTTTAAACAAACAGAAGTGGCGGAGTTAGTTACCTCTCCTGTCGATTTGTCTGAGTTTGCCATGAGAGCAGCAAGTTGAGCTTCCATTCTTTTGATGATTTCATCTTTCTCATCAGCTTCCATTTCATGCTCAGACTCTGGCTTTTCCTTTTCAGCACCTGTTGTCTGATCAGCCTTATCTTCCTCAGCTTCACTCTTCTTCTCAACTTTAGCCTCATCTACGGTAGCTTCACCATTATCGACTGGAGTGATCTCTGCCATGAATGCTTGCGTGACATTCTCATCATTTTCCAAGTGAATGCTCCAGTCATATGAGCCTTCTCTTGCAGTAGATATCAACGCCCTTGAGTTAGAATTGTTTGATGCATTCCGATTGTTTGAACTTTGATTCGTATTCTCATGCTTTTGTTTTTGACATTCCCTAGCGAAATGACCATAACTCTGACAGTTAAAGCACCTAACTTTGGCCTTGTCAAAACCTACGCTCTTTCCTACAAACTTCCTTCCAGTTCTGTTCATGAACCTCTTCACACGTCTCGAGATCATGGCCATCTGCCATTGTAGATCCATCTCTTCTAGATCATCAGGGTCAATCTGATCATAATCTTCATCTAACGTGGCAGGATCAGATATTTTCCCTTGAATGTAGTTCTCATAAGACGCAACAAAAGAAGCAAGTAGAGCAAGATGTTCTTCAGCAGACTTCACACTCATAGGCATTGACTTTGCACTACTACTTTGCTTTGAAGTTGATGTTCTCTTGACTCCTGTTGATCCTCCTGCAGCAGCTACAAAACACACATCACCATCCTGATTCACCATAACCTGCTCATTTTCACATGATAAAAACGCAGTAGCAGAGTCGCTAGAAGCGTTGTGAGATGAAGAAGATGTAAGCCCATTGTAAACCGCCGGATCTTGAACCTGATCATATCCAGTATCTTTCTTCTTCATGCTGAGCTCATAAGCCCTCAACTTTCCTACCACCTCTTCAAGCTCTTTTGTTTCATAATCTGCTTCACCCTTGATCATAAGAGTGTAGATATCCCACTTAGTAGGCAAAGCATCTAGCAGCTTGTCATTCTTCTCTACGTCAGAATAGCAATCGATCTCATAATTGTCCATTTCTGACATCAGATGGTAGTAACGAGTGATGACGTCTTCAAGTGACTCATGCTTCATGTACTTGAAAACGGCAAATTGCTTCTTCAGTAGATCAATCTTGTTCTTCTTGACATCAGCATTTCCAGCGTATCTCTTCTCCAAAGCATCCCACATATCCTTTGAGTTAGTGTACTTCTTGAAGGTATGTTTGATGCTATCAGGTAACGACATTTTGATTGCAGCCAAGGCTCTCTTTTCAGCCTCATACATCTTTTTATCATTATCTTGCATGTTCACATATTCTGTTCTACGTGGTCTGCCCTCAAAGTCGTGTGTAGGATTCACGTACCCATCTTCGATGCATATCCACATGCGCGTATCCTGATATTCAATGAAGGATTGGAAACGATCCTTCCATGTCAAATAATTCTCCACCTTCATCATCTTAGGTGGTTTGTTGGTAGTGCCAACCTCATGCTCCATTCTCAAAAGCTCATTCAAACTAGACATGTTCGACATTTTTAACGTTGCAGACTGTTAAAACCGTACAAAATTTTCCGAACACAGTGGTTACCAAATTACACCGTTAGAATCGTCTCGAAAAGACGAATCCAATGATATCTAATGTCGAAAACCGAATTCGGGGTTTTCCAGAGTCTTTTTTTTTTTTTTTTTTTTTTTTTTTCAACGGTGCAAACAGTTTCTCCAAACGAGCTACGGATCAATTTCTATTTGCAAAACACTGAAATTTTTCCGACGCTTGCCAACTGAAATTCCACCTTTTTAAGTTTGCTGATTTTAAGTTTGCTGGTAAATTCGCTGGATTTGTGGTTAAATTCGCTGATCAGTAAGTTGTCCAATTTCGCTGATTATGTCGCTAAACAGTCAAATTCGCTGCCTATTTCGCTATTACAACGATCAGTAAAATCGCCGAAAAACCGTAATAATCTCGCTGAGGACGATTACACGGTTACCAAAGTCGCCTTTGGATTTAACTTCGCCGGTCACCGAATCTGCGAATCTGTTAAAATCGCTGATCAACTGATTGGGCCACCCAGCCACCCAATCCTGAAACATGCAGCAGCTGACAATCCAGAACTTAATCAGCAGCTCCTGATAATTGCAGCAGCTGTTTTTCCCACGAAATCCAAGCAAAGTCTTCCCTACAAACACAAAAACAGTCAAAAACAATGATCAAAACAGATTAAAATACACGAATTTTAAACTGTTCTTCAAGTGTTCTTCATGTTCTTCAAGTGTTCTTCCTGTTCTTCGTAAAAACCCAGAAATTTAACTCGAAATTTTCAACCAACCAACTACCAAACAGATCAAAACTCAGAATTTTGAACTGTTCTTCCTTGTTCTTGCTGTTCTACACGAAAATTATTGAATGAGACACCAAAACTTCTTCAACCGAAACACAACTTGAATCCAGTCTTCAGTCTTGAACCATGCATAAGAGCAAAAGCTCTGATACCAAATGTAGGTCCCCGTAATCCCGTATGGATCGAACAAGACTGTTAATCTATCAAGGGTGCGGAATCCCCTTGATTGATCTTCGAACACAGAATCAAGAATATGTAGATGAACAAGAACTCGAACACACAAACACACAAACTTTCAAACTGATCTTCTGTGATTATCAAACCTTAGAAAACGTTTTACAATCACTAAGATCTACAAGAACCTAACAGCCGATTTCTGTTTTGTTCTTCAACTCTCAAACTTGAATGCTCACTTGAATGCTCTCTTTTGTTATCTAAAGTGTGTCTAAGGTGTCTCACCCAAAACTCTAGTCTAAGGCTGTTTATATACACACAGCCAAGACCTGCGAATTTGGGCTTTGCCCATATTACATTTGTTACATAAACTTGGGCCTAAAAGACTTAATACAAACTTGGACTGATTGGGCTTCATAAAACTCGTTTTTCTTTAAGTCTTCATGATCCAATCTTCTGTTTAATATCCAAAGACCAATCCAAAGCTGTTGTCATATAACATGCACCAACATCTAGCGATAAAAATCAAGTGCATGCGTTTCCTTTTACCTTGATTCTTAGTTAGTAATAAGTGGATTGTAATTGTATTTTAGTTTTCGGGGTGAAATTTTGGGTGAAGTTAGCCGTATCACATCCCTTGTGCGTTTTAAAAGCTCTATTCTTACACAATGAGGGCAATGTTTACCTCAAGTGTGGGGATGGGGGAGTAGTAAAAGTTTTTCGATTTTTGACCCGTTCATTTAAACACTACACATTGAGGACAATGTTTACCTCAAGTGTGGGGATGGGGGAGTAGTAATAGTTTTTCAATTTTTGACACGTTCATTTAAACACTACACATTGAGGACAATGTTTACCTCAAGTGTGGGGATGGGGGAAATTTCAAAAAATTTTCAAAAATGTCTTGGTTCAAAAGCGATCTTAAAAGCACAAGTAACAAAGTCAACGAGGGATGGCACAACCCATTTGGTCTTTTGTCATGGTTATCTTCAAGTTAATAGCATGTCGGGTATTTAGCGGGTGGTTATTTGGGAATAATCCGCCTAAGAAACTAACATATTATGCATGTCACATACCATACCCTTTGTATGTGAGGTTTTGAGCCATTCTTACATCATAGAATTACATATTTATATTTCTTTGTTTGAGTGGACCATTAGTCACGTATTGTAGAACTTGCAACTTTTGATGCTTTTGAGACCATAGACCGAATACAAGCACGAGAATGATTAAGGCATTAGGTGAACCTTTTTCCTTTTACACCATTTATCCATCCCTACCCAAATAAATCCCCCAGTCGCTAATTTTGAGCCTAATCCTTTCGTTTGACCACCCATTTAGCCCATAACCTTAAGCCTTTTTCTTTTAAACCCGTGTGATGAGAATTCGATTATGGGAGTTAAGCTTGTATAGTTGTTAATTGTTTATTAAAAAAAAAAGAGAAAAATCAGAAAATGTTGTGAAAAAGAATAGAAAATCATTGAGAAAAGAACAAAAATATGTGTTTCTAGATTGTGGAATAAAAGGCGAAAACTGTTGCCTTCTAGCTTGATGTTAATAGTTAGGGGCCGTTTGGCAACATCTGAATGGTTAAGTGCTGAACCAGTAAGAGGTCTGAATCATTAAGTGCTGAACCAATAAGAGGTATGAACCATTAAGAGCCTGTATAATACTTAACCGTTCAGAGGCAAATGTCTGACAAATTCAGATTAGATGTCTTAACCATTCAGACTCTGTACAAATCTTAACCATTCAGACTCTGTACAAATCTTAACCATTCAGAGGCAAATGTCTGAACCATTCAGACATCTGCTCGTGAAACAAACAGTCTGAACCATTAAGTGCTGAACCAGTAAGAGGTCTGAATCATTAAGAGCCTCATTAAGTGGTAAACAAACAGCCCCTTAGTTATTTTTAGAATAAATTGTTTTGTAATAAAAATTTAATTTTCATCACTTTAGCCACTTTCAAATATCCTATTTTCCTACCCTTAGCCTAGCCCCATTACAACCCTTACAAAGACCTTTTGACTTGTGTTTAGTATTCGTGATCGGTGGTGGAGAATGATTGAGTTGCAAGCCTATGCGGGTACGTGTTCTAATCGGTTTGAGTGATTATTTCAAAAGCGCTAATGCATCAACTATTAGCCAATTTTAAACCGAGTGGAGAGAACATTGTGAGGGATATGCATGATTTATTGGTTTCACGGGCGGGTTAATATTGGATAACCATTTTTACATAATTAATCAATTATTGCTAAATATGTTGAAAATTGTAAAGATTTTGAACTTGGGTATGACAATTGACCTTCACCTTCGTCTCGGGAATGGGGAGTGTATTCTTTGTTCGACCCACGTGAAAGTGAAAAACAGATTTGCTTGAGGGCAAGCAAAAGACAAGTGTGGGGATGTGATACGTGGTCGAATAACGGTGATCGTAATTGCATAATTTGATGTTTTAACATGGGTTTTAGTTCCGAACAGCCTACTTTTGATTAGATATGTATTTTGTAGGTCTAGCGAAGTTTAAGGAGCTTTTCGGGAGCTTTACGGGTCACCGGGATGAAAAATGGACCCACGAGACGCGAAATGGGTCAACCGGGAACTCAAGATGCAAAAAAACAGGAAGTTAAGTTTGAACATACCGTCGCCGACGCCCTCCTAGGCCGTCGGCGACGCTGCTTGAAAAGTGTCGTCGCCAGATTCTCGTAGACAGCGTGTTAAGCCGTCGGAGGAAAAGGAGCTCAGGAAGCACGACGAGTCTTTGGACCGTCGGTGACGGGTCTCAGATTCCTGCAACGCGAATTTTCAGCTTGGATTGTTGGGGAACGAGTTTTAACATATCTTGAGCCATTATTTCGGGGGTTACACAACATTTTGAGTTTGAATACTCATCTTGGAGCCACTTCTTCATCACCACTTCATTCCCAGTCCATCTTATCAACCGAATCAATCGATATATCATCTCATTCGATTCCAAACCCTAGTTCCATCAATCCATTCATCTGTTCATCATCATCATCTACCCAAAACCCTAACCCGCATCATTCTACCATTTCCAAAGCTTCAAGATGATCCACATCAAGTCCCAAACATCTGGTGATCAAGTTTCTTCGATCATGAGCGGCTAGTTTCCTAGAGGTTTCACCCCGGTGTAAACTTATGTAAGATTTAGGGGTTTTTACTACTTGTTGATGTTTTGCTTGTGACAAATTGAATTGCGTTTGAATTGTTAGACAATTGTCTTACGTTTGTGTTGAATTTACAAATTATCGAGTGAATTATTAAATTTGACTTTGTGAAACGAATACACGTATTTATGCCTTGTCTTTTGAAAGGATTTTGCTAGTCTAAGGTAATGAAGTGCATCGTGGTCCGTTGTCTATGACGTTGATAGCGAATGGCACCTAAGCTTTGTGATTGTTAAACTGTTAACGAACTAATTCAATTAAGCTAAATTAAAATGAGTAGTAACCCTAGATCTTGCATTTGTTGAAACCGGGTGTGAACCTTGTTATTCCATTATATTTTATAATCACTAATCAAATCGTTCAATTTCTCGTAGTTAATTAAACAAATCAATTTGTTAATCTTTTCAATCAATCAAAAATCATAAAAACAAGTTAGCAAGCTTCATAACTGTGACACCTTTTAAGAATTTATTCAAGTCCATTCGCAAACCACCTACTTTTCGTGGTTCGACCCCTTACTACCACTAACTATTTGTTAAGGGTAATTTGGGCTTATAAATATTATCTTTGACCGGAGCGCGACACTCCGTTCAAGAACATGCACATGCAAGTCACATCCATCTTCCACCATCTTTTTTCAAACTCCTATATATTTTTTACACGTGCTTGTTTTTTTTAAAACAATTACACCCTAAAATGGAGTGTTTTATTATCTTTCCAACGAGTATATTATTGTTATACTTTTGAAATAAATAAAATGACATGAACTGGGTGTTCGTGAAAGTGAGTGTTTATTTGGAGTTTTCGGAATACGCCATGAAAAATGATCAGAATAAAATGCCATAAACACACCAAGTTCAGAAAATGCCAAGAAATGCCTAGTTAAAATGCCTTAAAACACCCAATTCAGAAAACACCATGAAAAAACCAGTTGAAATCGTCAAAAACACACAGTTCAAAAAAACGCTATAAAAACCCAGTTGAAAACGCTATAGAAACCTAGTTAATTTTTTCCGAAAAGTATATGAATAGTATACTAGTTGGAAAGATAATAAAACGTTGGATTTTATGGTATATTTTTTTAAGAGTTAATTACACAAATGGGTCCTGTGGTTTATACCTAATTTCGCCTTTGGGTACTAACTTTTTTTAACAGATTTAGGTTTTATGGTTTCAATTTTGTAACAACTTTGGGTACTAACACCAAAATTTGTTAATTAATGACTAAAATACCCTTGCATTTTTTTAAGTTTATCAATGTAACACATTTGGGTACTAACACCTAATTTTATTTAAGTTTAAATCAATTTTACAAAATCTATTTATTTTTTTATTTTCATCTTTTTATTATATCTCTTAATTAACATAAAATCTATTTATTTTTTTTATTTTCATATTTTTATTAAATTTCTTATTTAACATAAAATCTACTTGTTACACCAATATTTTTTTAAATAGATTTTTTAAATAAAATCTACTAGCTATATAGTTTTATGTGAATTAAATTTCTTATTTGTTTTAAATAATGTAAACCTTACTCGTTTTTAATTTTGGATAGATATGATTGATAATAATAAATATCTTTCATGTAAAAAAAATTTAAGCCTTTTTTTAACTCGTTTTTTGTTCATTTACATTTTACTGTTTTAGAAAGATATTTAATTTACATAAAACTATATACTTAGGTATTTTAGATAAAACTATATAGCTAGGTATCTTAGATAAAATTAAAAAAGTTTAAGCGTTTTTTAAACTCGTTTTTTTTTTTTTTGTAAAAAAAAGATATTTAATTTACATAAAACTATATAGCTAGTAGATTTTACTAGTGTAATTAGCAGATTTTATGTAAATTAAATATCTTTCTAATATAGTAAAATGTAAATGAACAAAAAACGAGTTAAAAAAAAGCTTAATTTTTTTACATGAAAAATATTTATTATTATCAATCATATCTATCCAAAATTGAAAACGAGTAAGATTTACATTACTTAAAACGAGTAAGAAATTTAATTTACATAAAACTATATAGCTTGTAGATTTTATTTAACAAATCTATTTAAAAAAAATACTAGTGTAACAAGTAGATTTTATGTTAAATAAGAAATTTAATAAAAATATGAAATAAAAAAACAAACAGATTTTATGTTAATTAAGAGATATAATAAAAAGATGAAAATAAAAAAATAAATAGATTTTGTAAAATTGATTTAAACTTAAATAAAATTAGGTGTTAGTACCCAAATGTGTTATTTTGATAAACTTAAAAAAAATGCAAGGGTATTTTAGTCATTAATTAACAAATTTTGGTATTAGTACCCAAAGGTGTTACAAAATTGAAACCATAAAACCTAAACCTGTTATAAAAAAAAGTTAGTACCCAAAGGCGAAATTAGGTATAAACCATAGGACCCATTTGTGTAATTAACTCTTTTTTTAAATAACCACGTAAAAAAAGTTATGGACATTTAAATATGATGGGAAATGACATGTGATTACCATGTGTACCCTTGTTTGTATCTTTTAATTTTACCCCTCCTGATAGATCTAAGGGTGGAGGGTATAACCCTCGGGGACTTGTGCGGTGACTATAGTCACCGAATCGGTGACTATACCCTCGGTTTCAAGGTGAGCGGTGACCAAGAGAGAGGTTGCCATTTTCGGTGAGTGTTCACCAATTTGTTTGAGAGGAGAGGAGAGAGAGAGGAGGGACCAATCAAGTTTTTTTTTAATTGAGGGGTGTTTGACTATACCTAGTGATTGAGTGTAAAATGGGGAGGAGAATGGGGAGTTGACATGGTATAATACTATTGGGTAGGATTTCACTCAAACACCCTAAGTTGTTTGACTATACCCTCCACCCTAAGGTTCCTAACATTTACAAAAATGTTATCACATCAATCTCAGCCACAAATCACAAATATCTTGTGGCTGAGAATCATTCTCATTTCGCTTGTTATTTAAACCTATTAAAAAATTACAAGATGACCCTTTTATTTTCATTGTGCACTTTCTCGTATTTTTTTTTTTTTACTTTTTAGTTTTTTTTTACGTTGGTGTTTTATTAATTCAACTTAGTTATTTTTTTACGATTATGTTTTTATGTTTCGGACTAAATTTTACGAGTTTACACACTACACATGTGTGTGGTTCAACATTTTTACGTCTACTTTTTTCGGTTTAGTGATCCCGTCACAACGCGCAAGCCATACATCATCTTAGTTATTCTTTTATAGGTTTTATGTTTTGTTCTAATTTTTGCGTGTTAACATACTCTTTTTATGATAATTGTTTACGTTTTGTTCTAAATTTTGCGAGTTAACACGCTACACATGTGTGTGGTTCAACGGTTTTTATGTCTATTTTTAGCGGTTTAACGATCCAGTTGCAACGCGCGGGTCCTAAGTCAACTTAGTCATTATTTTCTATGTTTTATGGTTTGGTCTAATTTTTGCAAGTTAACACGCTGCAATACGCATGGTTCAACATTGTTACGTTTTCTTTTTGTTCGGTTTAATAATCTCGTCGTAAAGCATAGATCCTAAATACAAGTCTTGATTATTTTGTAGAGTTTCTAATTTTCAAGGTACGTTTGTATGTAGTTTTTTTTTATTCTATTTCTTTTGGGCTCTTTTTTATTGGGTATATAATTTTCTTTTTGCACTTCATATTGTATTTTAATATTAGTATTAGTATGTTCAAAAACGTGTGCCTGCGAGATTTGATATTTCCATATTATAAATTAGTAACAAGTTGTTGCTTAATGGTCTTGTATCTCATGTATCGAAAGTTTTTCAAAAAAAATGTAATTTTTTCACTTCTAACCCAAAGAATTTCACTTTTTGCATTTTAACCTCTTTGATTTTTTAACTTTTAATCTAAAGTTTTTCATCTTTTGCACTTTAACCAAAACACTTTTTTTATTTTCAACTTTGCTCAAGTTTAGGTCTGGACCGAAAATAACCGAGAACCGAACCGAAAATAACCGAGAACCGAACCGAAAATATACCCAACCCGACCCAAACCCAAGTACCTAGATATTTAGATCGGTTCCAATTTTTCATATAAAATTGGGTTGGGTCGATTCCCGGTTCTTTTCATGGTGAAACCTGACTTTGACCTATGGACAGAACTAAAGTGCTACTAAAAAAAGATTAGGCCATACCCAGTAGCGATTGGGGCTTGAATCCCTAAAATATATAACATACAACGGTTGCATGATGCTCCCACAGATACATTCATATAGAGAAGAAACCATCTGCATTGAATTTGTAGTCAACTTCTTGGCTGCTACTGTGAACTACTCAATACTTTTTGAATTCTTGGATGTTTAAGTTATGAATTTTTGGTTAGAAGGTTTTATCTACGTTTGGTAGTGCAATTCATCAAAAACAACAACCTTTGGTGATATGTTTAGTCAAATTTTTCACTCGGACACTTTATCGAACACTTGGTGTGCAAAGAGATTAATCATGAATAATAAACATTAAATTGAAGCATAAACACCTCATCAAGCATGAAATACTTGCAAATTCACATCCACTATTACAGAACTACTTAATATACAACAAACATATTATACGTGCGGCCGTGCGGGTTAAATTAGTTCAAATTAGGCATGACTATCAATAACATTGGAATGAAAATTAACAAAGAAATAACTCACCACCGTTAATGGATTGAAATAAAAACATAGATTGAAATGTATATAAGGTCGAAATTAAGGAGAATGTTATGTTTATACATAATCGGGTGGTTTGTGGATGTACAATAGCCTTCCCAAGTTCATAACAAAACATGCTCAAAAAAGAAATATGACGGGTCGGTTCTTATACTTAGAACCCGACAAACCCGATTACATAAAAACCCAGCACCGACGCTATATTTAGGGTAATGAATCGGTTATGTATTTTATGTTTAATCGGTTTTCCAGTCGGGTTGGGTAATGGTCGGGTAGGGTCGGGTTTTGCCTTTTGCTTGTTTTTATTAACTAACACTTACAAAAATGAGTTTTAAACACCAAGATATGATTAAACAATCTTTCCGTTTAAAAATGATAAAAAGAAAGTGACACCTTAAAACGACATCGGCGTAAGCTTTCAATTAAAATATTTAATTTGCAGAATAGAAAATATTGTAATAGGTAATCTAATCTAACTACTATAATAAAATAAACCTGTTTTGGGACACGTGTCATTCATTGAAGTCGTCTACATTTGTAATTTCCTGTCTTTTCATACTTATCTTATATCAATTAATTAAATAATAAATAATTAAATAATATTAAATCTTATCTTACTTTGAATGTCGGATATAATCATTCTATTTTTTCTAAAAATATATTATCTTCAAATTTAAGTTATAAATTAAAGATATTTTTTAAATAATAGCACAAAACAATAATCTTAAACTTAAAAAAACAATAATACGCTTATATAAAAAATTTAAAGTACAAACAAAATATACAAAATAACTTATTAGACATTAGATCAAACTTTAAAAAAACACTAATTAGGAAGAGAGGCTAATAATATAATTCTGTTTTTAATTTTTCAAATTCGGGTTCTAATCAATTCGAATTAAACTTAACCAAGTTTGTGATTTGATTCAAATTACACCGAACCAAATTTATGATTTTTTAAACGAATCCAATAGCATATTATTTACTATACAAAACTACATTTATTTATGGTGTTTTAAAAGATATAACTTTTTTATTATTTAGTATATATTCGCCCCGCTTGCAGTATGCGCATATAATGTATATGTGTGGAAGCTCGGAGGGCAAAAGCGAAATTGCACTAATTTTAACGTTATTTTACTAAGTTCGTGAAAATAACTTTAAAAGCGGAGGGCGGTTAATAATGCATCATCATCATGTGGTGGCGTTGATAACAGAATGACAAAAGGGAACATGCATTAATCGGTATTTGTCCCGATTGCTGAGTGTTATGTGCCTTATGTCCAAGGCTTGATGCAAAACTACTATCGAGCCGAGGGTCTCACTGAAAGCAGCCTCTACATCTTACCTTCCTCAGACTCTACATTATCTTTGCTATTAGTGGAATTTACTGAGTATGATGATGATGATGATTTAGTAGATATAATTAGATTTATTCAACCCGTATAACACACGAGGTTTATAAGGATATAACTTTTTTATTATTTAGTTTATAAAATTACATTCATCCAACCCGAGTAATATACAAGGTTATTAAAATTACATTTATTTAACTTGTGTAATACACAGTGTTTTTAAAGATATAACTTTTTTTTATTATTTAGTTTATATAATTAGATTTATTAAACCCGTACAAATCACGAGTTTTTATTATTTGGTATATAAATTTACATTTATTCAGTACAATACATGGTATTCTTAGAGATATAATTTTAATATATAAAATTACATTTATTCAACCCGTGTAATAAACGAGATTTTTAAAGAATATTTTTTTTTAATTTAGCATATAAAATTACATCTATTCAACCCGTGTAATAAACGAAGTTCTAAGATACTATTAATTATATATAGATCGAGGCATTGACTCTTGATGGTTACGAAGGGAAATGCTGATGCTTTATAGACTTTCCTTTTTTTTTATTTTTTAAAACACTTAAAAAACAAACATGTTACTATCTTTTCGATAAAGGTACTATCTATTTTATATTCATGTATGCCAAACTAGAGGTTAAAGATAAACTCGTGTAACCATCTGAGCTAGCTCAGTTGGCCACCCCAATGAGGGTTCGGAAACTTGACCGTAAGGTCATGGGTTCGATCCTGAGGGGGGGAAGGTTTACCCACCTTGTGGGGTTCCTGCCCGGGTTTGTTCTCCGTGTTCGGGTCGGTTGAGGCTCTGGGTCGCCCACGGGTAAGATCCACCCTTGTACAGCTCGGTCTTCAGTTGGCTGGTTCGAACGCGCGTCGTTTGGGAGGGCTTCTCGTGCCTCCACCGCTGAGACACTCACCTTTCAAAAAAAAAGATAAACTCGTGTCTGATAGTAACTCAGAGTTACTCTAAAATACTTTGGATGAGTTACAAGACTTACAAATGTGATTAAATTTTCGCAAGTTTACGTGTTTTGGGATGTATAAGGTGATACATTAGTAAATCGCCTGAAACCAATATCCTACACTGATTTAGGTGTATAAAAATAGATTATTTGCTATATCATATAATCTTAAAAAGTAGAGTATAGTGCGGTATTCTTTCATGTGGTATGCTAAAATTTCAACTTAAATAGTTAAGTATGCGTAAAATTGCTTTAGTTTCTACATCCATATCTTTAGTTAATTTCCTCTTGATTACAATTTAAGTCTTGTGTGGTCAACCTCGCGTCATAGTTCAAGTCTTGCAGCTCGACTACAGTCGTAACTTTTCATAATAAGGACTTAAAGCAAAAATTTTACCATACCACATTCTCATAATTTACTCTAAGCAAATATAATAATAAAAACTTAAAAGTAGTTAGTAATTCGAAATTCTAAAAATATCAAAGTGTTGGAATTGTGTTTTAAATCAATTTTTGGGATGAATTTGAGATCACATTTTAGGTAATGAGAATTTCAACCCGATAATTTTAACCACAAAAGTATGTATCCCCAATACTCGTGGAAAAACTCGAATGTTTAACCATTAATACAGTAATAAATATGAGATCAGGTATGAGATACAATTTTATAAATACATATTATTATTATGATGGGTTATTGGATTTTTTTCACCCTTAACTATTGGCTATTGGCCGATGCCACCCTCAACTATTACTTTGACGCCCGCCACCCCCAACTTAACACTTAGAATGTTCTGTCACCAGATCACTAACTTTTCATTTTGTTACTATACATTTGGGAGTGTCCTAAGATCCGTAGAACCTTCCTATAAAGATTGTTATAGTCAAAACTTGACTACTTACACAAGGATTGTTAATTCAATCTTCTAAAACCAGGTATACAATGAGTATACACCAAGATTTCCTTAAAAAAGAAATCCGTCGGGTTAATCAAGAATTAACCATGTACCAAAGTCTAATTAACCAATTAGAACAGTCTCTTAAGAGATCACCTAGAAATAGGAGAGCTGAACATGTTCAGTTTAATGGTCTTAAAGCTAACCGCTTTAGGCTAAAAGAAGAACTAAATGGTCTAGAAAAACAAGTTTTCTAACCAATGAGTCTTAACCAGACCACAAAACCCCTAAAGGACTTAATGAACCCTTTAGTTGAATTTGTCAAAAATTCTGAGGTACCTCCGCATAGTGGTATCAGAGCCATGTGCTCTTTTTTAAGAAGAGGGTAACTAACTAATACTTATTCTGAGTGCCTTGAGTAAATAAACTTTTGGTTCATAGCATTGTAATTACAATTTGGTGGGTAATTTTAAGGTTTGGTAACGATACGTTGTTTGAAGGGGGGGGGGGGGGTGTCCTAAGATCCGTAGAACCTTCCTAAGATCCGTATGACACCCCAACAAGTATAGTAACATGATCAAAAGTAGTGATCTGTTAACGATGTGGTGACAGAACACACTAAGTGTTAAATTGGGGGTGACGGTCGTCAAAGTGATAGTTGGTGGTGACAGCGGCTAATAGCTAATAATTGGGATGATAAAATCGAATAACCTATTATATTGAACAAAATCTAGCCCATTGCAAAAGTTATGTTAGTTTCCAAACAGTTTTAACTTCTAAGAATCATCCAAGTGGGTGGGTGTAGTAATTGTCTCACTTTAACAAAGTCTGCAACCAAAGATTTTCCCCACCAGTCCTGCAGTTTACAATCATTCCTTGAGTTGCTACACACCTTTTCCACTTTTTCATTTTAAAACACTACATACAACACACACTTCTACTATTTTTAGCCTTTAAAATATAAAACTGGTCTGCCACTGTCACCTCTTTTCTACAACACTATAGTTGTCATTCTTCACAAAACCCTCCTCATTGTCTCCTGCTGCATATGCCATCTAAAACCACACCATCCATCATCTTCACTTGAAGTGATCAACCCAACAATCCACAACTTCTCTAGTGTTCACTCATTCGCGATGGCGATAACTTCCTTTCGGCGCAACTTTCTGCTAATAACCATCATTACTTTTCTTGCTTTCTCTGAGGCAACTTCAAGATTCCCAAAAGAGGTTAAATGGGAACAAATGCTTCCCAAGAAGTTCCCGACCCCGTCTTCGGCGCCATCTCGAGGGACCAATTCGGAGTCAACCGCATACACGATGACGGTAGAAACGGCTCGGAGTCTTCCTTCGGCTGATGGGAAGGTCTAGTTTGTGGTTGTAGCTGATTAGAAATGTGACTTCATGCTGCATTGCTGTCCAAAGAGGAAGGTGCAGATGATTTTTGTCAATATTTTAATCATAAGTTGTAGATTAATTATTATTGTAAAGATATCAAGTGCATATTAACCATTAACAAGATAAGCAAATACACCTTGTATTTATAGTATTTGACTAGCCTCTTAATTTGGTGATTTTAGATGTAATTTTTCTCATCAGCAATGTTTTGTAATTATAGTTTTCATTTATCCTATATATCACGACAAAATAAAAGAGTATTACCGATAGCCAAATATGTAGGCTACCCGTCGGTAAAGGTACTGGTTACCAACGGAAATTTTATGGTTAACGGCTGTTGGAAATACGGTAGTGGGTAATCTCATTTGTGACAGATTACCGACCAACAATTTTTGTGATGTGGTCCAAGCAGGCAGGGGCGGATTTATGTATAAAGATCGGGTTCCCAGGAACCCATTCGGTTTTTAATTTTTAGTGTAAATGTATATGATAAACTGAAAAGGAACCCATAAGTAAAATATTGAGGGAACCCATAACACAAATCCTCTTGTGTTCCACTGGTTAATTGTGCACTCTTTTAACTTGGCACCCCTAGTTCGATTCCCGCTCCAGCTTTTTTTTCCCCTTTTTTTCAATTTAATGAACCCATACTTGACACCCCTAGTTCGAATCCTACTCCAGCCCTTTCCATATGTTTTTTTTTTCCGATATTTTTCTTTTTTTCCCATTTTTTTTTTAAATTTAATGAACCCATATTAGGGTTAGAAGTTAAGAACGGCAGTAGTAGCGCACACAGAGCTAACAGAACAATAGCGCACACATCTGATTCTCTCAGCCTCCACCTTCAATCTCGTCTGTCTCCGCCTCTCCGGCCATCCTCCTCCGCTCCACCTTCGGCCGTCCTCCTCCAGGCTCCGGTCGTCCTCCTCCGGCCACCACTTGTTTCCACCATTCCAACCTTCAAATTTCTCTCATCTTCAATTTATCTCAGGTGCGTTAATGTACATTTTTAACTTTTATCGATGTTTTAATTTTAATTTAGATGTTAATTTTAACTTGTTTGATGTTTTAATCTTAATTTTACATTCAAGTTGTTTTGTTGAAACTTAGAATTTAGCCATTTAGAGATCTAAAATAAAATTTAAAGTATTGTGTTTTAGTCAGCTTGAATTCTTGATTAGTGATGTAAAATTTGGTATTTAATCAGCTTGAATTCTTAATTTTGCCATTTGATATTCTTAATCAGCTCCTTTTTATTGTTCTTTGTTCTTTTTAATTTTAAAATAATATTAGAGTTAAACAAAAGAGTGAACTATAAGAGTTAACATGGCTGAGCTTTAGTTCATTATTGTTAGTCAAACTAGTTTGTTTGTTGCAGGTCTGGGTCATGGCTGAGCTTTTTTGTTATGTACTTGAAAATTCATTTTAGTTTTCTTGGTGGCTATTAGATATAAATTAATTTAATTTCATTTAATCTCTATTAACCAATTAAGAGAAATAAGCAATGGAAATGGTTCAGTTAGATGCTTTTGTCGTTGGAACCGCCAAACCGGCTCAAATAAATGCTCATTTGGTCAAGTTTTATGCTTTTGTCGTTGTAATTCGAACTAAAATGATAATTTTTAGATGTACCGGTTCTAACTCGAATTCGTTCTGTAAAAGTTTATTACAAATCAATTTGTTTTTAGAGACAAAGATAGATAGTGGGATAGGAATGCCCTTTAAAGCATCATAGGAAAAATGTGACTTTAGTGATAAAGCCCGACCTGACCCGAAAAAACTAACGTCGGGTTGACCAAAATTCGGGCACCTTAAAAAGTGAACCCAGTGAAAAAAAATCCTGGATCCGCCACTGCAAGCAGGGGCGGATTTAGAGGGGTTTACCGGGTTCCCAGGAACCCAGTCGATTTGGAAAAAAAACGTTTTTTTGTAGTGTAAACCTTATATGATTTGGAAAAGAACGTTTTTTTTGTAGTGTAAACCTTGTATGATTTGGAAAAAGGAACCCAGTGAAAAAACTGGCTGGATCCGCCACTGGGTCCAAGCAGGGGCGGATTTAGAGGGGTTTACCGGGTTCCAGGAACCCAGTCGATTTGGAAAAAACCGTTTTTTTTTTGTAGTGTAAACCTTGTATGATTTGGAAAAGAACGTTTTTTTGTAGTGTAAACCTTGTATGATTTGGAAAAAGGAACCCAGTGAAAAAACTGGCTGGATCCGCCACTGGGTCCAAGGTGATCTTTCCTAATGTATAAGTTAGCTGACATATCATTTACCAACACGATCCTATATTTAGAGGTGTACAAATCGGCTTTTTTAGAAAACTTGTCCGGTTTTTAACATAGCCGGTTATTTTTTGTATGGGAAAAAAACCGGTTCGGTTTTTTAGTCGGTTTTTCATGATGGAAACCCAAACTGGTATAACCGGTTTTTTAAAACCGGTTTCAATTTTTAAACCGGTTTCGAAGATCAAGATCCCTAACCAGTATACTAACCGGTGGTTCAGTTCGGGTTGGAACCGATTTTAACAAAAGTCGGTTTCGGTTCTTTTCCGGTTTCGGTCCTAAAACTAGTTTTTTATACCTCTATCCTATAATTTTGTTCCGGGAAATATAACTTTGGCATGGAAGTTTACGTACAAACAACTTTATTGTACAAAACGTACGAAAGACATGAAAAAAAAACGCGGTGGCATTTTCATAATTATCTGCTCATAGGGTAATTATCAGAATTACTCTACAAATGATCTTGTAGGGTAATTTTGTAAAATGTTCTTGTAAGATAATTTTAACCTTGTAGGGTAATTTTTTAAAATGATCTTGTAAGGTAATTTTGAAACTTGCTGAGTAATTTTGATACACTTGTAGAGTAAATATGATATTCTACAAAATTACCCTACAAGATCAAAATTATCTTACAAGAACATTTTACAAAATTACCCTATAAGATCAAAATTACCCTACAAAATCATTTATAGGATAATTTTGATAATTCCTCTATGAGTAAATAATTACAAAAATAACACCATTTCTAATCTATCCGTTCCCAAACAATTTTGTTTAGTAGCGTGTATTGTTTTAGTTGGAGTATACAGCCCTTTTAACTTGCTTTTTCTGTCACCTTACCCAATAACCTTTATCGATTATATCAGAACATTCTTGGTTTATGACACCTTATTGTTTGATTTACAAAATAATATAAAAAAATTGTTGGGAAGAGATTTTTAAGTGGTGCAGAATTTCTACACCGTTTTCTTTTGCGCGAAGGATGTGCTCGAACTTCACACTCACTGCGGTGGCTCTAGGAGATGGCAAAAAATTGTGTATTCGGTCGTTCAGACGGCGATCTGGTGCATATGGTAAGTGCGTAGATGCGGTTTTCAATAATAAAAGGGTGGCTGTGACGAACGTCGTGGAAGAGATTAAAGTATTATGCTTTCTATGGCTGAAACATCGGGCAAAGGCTTTGTCGCTTACCTGGGAGAATTGGTGTATGTTTGATTTAGTTTGTATGAAGGTGTAAAATTTTTGGTGGATGTAACTTTGGGTTAACTGTTGTTAACCTTTTGATTAATATAATATATCTTTTGTTGGCCGTTCAAAAAAAATATATATAAAAAAATTACATTAAAATTTTAATTATGTGTGTGAGAGAGATAGTTGTTATCGAACTTCAATACTTTTAGATTTTAACTTTTGTTTATTGTTTAAATTAACTATTACTTATCAAGCTATATATAATCTTCACCAGTGCTTAAAGGTTGGATGTGTCTAGAAGTGCACACTTGGCATAGATGAAACAAGTATAGATTTGTATGTATGTAAATATCATTGGTGCTTGTAGATATGTAATTTGTGCAAAAGATGGTCGAGAAGTTTTTCAGGTAATTTAGAGGTCTTGGTTAGATTTATTGACATCTTTTTAGAATTGTTGCAACTTATAGTTAACTTATGGTATTATTTTCATTTGTTTGGATTCAATAAACCCTTGTGCTTAATAAGTTGTTTTTATTGGTCTTGAATATACTTGGGAGTTAGGATTTTATAGATACAATAATGGTTTGTGAATAATTTGTGATAAGTGTTTCTGCTATTTTGCTTGGAATTAGGTTTGTTGATAATTAATCTAAATCACACTTTTTGGTGTTGATTAATATATAGTGTAAAACCCATTAGTTTACGCTTTTGTTGGTTCAACTGCATATTAAGTTGGTCTTGATAAGAATTTGCCAGTTTGTGGGCCTCGTAACTCCAATCGTAGCCCAAACTATGTCCGTGTAAAGTTTGGGCCTTCTGGTCCGCTCTCTTTCATCAAGCTCGTCTAGATAAGAATCTGCCAACTCTTGAACCCGCTCCTCATCACTCTTTTATCTTAACAAGTAATTAATGTTTTGAGCTAGACATTTGAGTAATAGGAATTAAATTCATTATAAGTTTCTTATTGTTTACTTTGTAATGTTAATTTTTCTCTCTACAACCTTGCATTTAGTTTGAATCCTAGAGCCGGAAAAAAGTGCTCCTATAGTATAACCATAAATTTTCAACTCATTGGACACGATTAAACCTTCCTTTTACATTTCCTTGGAGTATTCTAGTTGCTACAACTCAAAACATTAAACTATAAGAAAATTACGACGTTAAACTGTGAGATTAATGTAAGATTATATATATTATGTATTAATATTTAATCTATAGCCATTATAATCATTTACATAATATAGATCAAAATATATAATAACCTATTAAATAATTAGTTGGTAATTGTTGATGGACCATATTACCCTTATTAACTAATTAGGTTTCCTCCTGGGTGCTTATATAAGGAGAATTATGTGGAGGTTAAAGGGTTACTCAGTTACACAATTAGACACACCCCATTAGTCATAACATCATAATTTCGACCTCCTCTCCTAACCGATACCCTTTTCGGTTTTCTAAGTCCCCATCATCAGTCAGCACCCTAAGGAGGAACCAGATCACGATGACAAGCATGTCGAACTCCATTACTGGATTCTCCACTGCACTATCTGCTGTAACAGGTATGTTTTAATGTTTTCCTTCATGTATAAACAGAACTGAACCAACACGTGGTATCAGAGCATATGTTGATTAGTCAGTTCTGTTTTCGTATCCATTAATTCAGGGATTGAAACTTGGAAAACGGAATTTTTTTGAAGATCTTATGAACAACCAATTTTCGAGTCATAAAGGATGACTCGAGATCACTGTTTTCGGAAAAGGTTAATTATATGTTCATTCAAAGTCAACTGGGTAATCTTGTGACCGAAATCTGTTTTAGAAAAGCCTTAAAATTCAGGTTTCAGGTTTCAGAATTTATGTTTTATGTTTTTAGGGTTCATCATGTTCTTAGGAAAATTCGAAAATTCTATTATGTTTTGGAATATGATTCGGATATTGAGTGTTTTTTCCTGTTTTGATCTGATTTTGCCCTCTAAAGATTTCCGAAAACTGTTATTAGATAAACAGATTATGATTTTTCGAAATATTTGATAAAATCAGATCAGCATTAGAATAGGAAACCATATCTCATAATCCCTTAGATTTCGAATTTTCAGTTATGTTTCCACATTCACAGCTGTTAACAGGAAGTTTCGAGACCATCAGATTACGACTCGAGACCATCAGTCTCGACTCGAGACAACAAGGCCTCGACTCGAAATCATCAGGACATTAAACCTTCACAACTCGAGACAGAGGTCTCGACTCGAGACCATTAGATCTCGACTCGAGACCATTAGTTCATGAATCGAGACCATTAGATCTCGACTCGAGACCATTAGTTCATGAATCGAGACCATTAGATCATGACTCGAGACAAAGGTCTCGACTCGAGACCATAAGGTCTCGACTCGAGACCATAAGGTCATAACTCGAGACAAGGGTCTCGACTCGAGACAACAAGGTTGTGACTCGAAACCTCATTATTTTAAGCTGTTTAATGTGAACTAAAAATAAATGGTTTTGTAATTTACTTAGTTAATTAATCAGAATCAGATAATGTTTTGCAAAACCAGAATAGCTTAACTTGAATGAGCTTTTGATATATCATGTCTGGCCAAAGCTGACTTGATACATCTACTTATCGTTCAAGTATCACGAAAGCTATGTTGTGTGTGCATCATAAGCATGAATGTCTTAATTCTGGCCCAAGCTGATTTAATTCATTCATAGATGGCATACTCAACAAGTGCATAACTAAAGTGATTGTCTCAATTTCTGGCCAAAGCAGATTTGTTACAACCACTTTGCACATATGCTTAAATGATTACACTTCTGGCCAAAGCTGTTTTGTCTTCGTTTAAGTAGAATTTTTTAACTAAGTCTATTATTTTGATGTTAGTAATAGACAATATCACAGCTTCATAACGTAAAATGGTCATTATTTATGCCTGCCTTAGTTTAATGTGCCCTTAGATCACATTAGGACTTCTTCCTTAGTATCATAACTTGCTCATCTTATTTCCACTATCAGCACCCAATTGCGGGATTCCACCTTTAACTGGTGATAACTTTGCTGCAGGGAAGGATGCTCTCATGCTTACTCTTGGGCTGCTGGACTTTGATTATGCTCTCAGAGAGAATAAGCCAGCGGACCTTACCACTCAAAGTACTACTGCTGAGCAGTTAACTCATGATAAGTGGACTAGGTGTAACCGCATGTCTCTCATGTTTATGAAGCAGTCCATAAGCAATGCTATCAGGGGAGCTATTCCTGATTCTGAAGATGCTAAAACCTACTTGGAACATGTGGAGGCGCAATTCAAGGGGACGTCTAAAGCACACGCTAGTACTCTTATTCTCAAGCTGGTGACAACTAAGTATGATGGGAGGAGCGGCATTCGCGAGCACATCATGATGATGAATGACAAGGCCAATAAGCTGAAGGGGCTGGAAATGGAAATCAGTGATGGTTTTCTTGTTCATTTCATCATTACTTCGCTTCCTTCGTCCTTTGAAGCATTCAAGATCAATTACAACACTCAGAAGGATAAATGGACGATGAGTGAGCTGGTCGCCATGTGCGTACAGGAGGAAGAGCGTATGAGGATGGATCGCACTACTGATGTTGCAAACTTCACCACCTCCAATCCTAAGAAGAGGAAGAACAATTATCAGAGGAAGGATGCTTCAAAAGTCCAAAGGCCTAATCCTAATCCTAATACAAGTGCACCTTCCAGCTCTAAGAACTCCTTAGGCAGTATCCGCTGCAAGTTCTGTAAAAAGACAGGACATATGCAAAAGGAATGCCCTGACTTTAAGGAGTGGCTGGCTAAGAAAGGTAACGATTATTTTATGATACTTGAGTCCTATAATTTAAGTGTTCCTGCTAATTCTTGGTGGTTTGATTCTGGTTCTATGGTTCATGTTACCAATTCAACTCAGGGATTCCTTTCAATCTGGAAGCTGGAAAGAAACCAAAGAACGCTTAAGGTTGGCGATGATCGAGAATTAGAAGTGAAGGCCATTGGAACATTACAATTAGTTATGAAAACTGGTTTATGTATTAAACTTTATGATACCTTATATGTTCCTGAGGTAACTCGGAACCTTGTATCAGGACCAAAGTTAGACATGGACGGTTTTATTGGTTCCCATGGTCATCGCCAACTCTCTATCCTTTATGATTCTGTTCTTTATGGTACTGGTGTTCTGGATGGTGGTCTCTATAGATTAGAACTAGAAGATAACTTTTCCAAATATTTGTTGTCATATAACATTAATGAATCACTCACAAAGATGGAAGAGAAACGAGACTTAGAAACTTCATCCATGTTGTGGCATCAGCGTTTAGGCCACATCTCAAAAGAACGATTAAAATCGTCTTGTAAAGGATGAAGTCTTACCTCCTCTCGATTTCTCTGATTTTGGAACATGTGTCAAATGTCTTAAAGGTAAAATGACATTAGCGAATAAGAAAGGTGCCACTAGGAGCTCTAATTTATTAGAACTCATTCATACTGACATTAGTGGTCCCTACCAAATCGCTGGCATAACAGGACATACTTCATTTATCACTTTCATTGATGATTATTCTCGTTACATGTACTTGTATCTTATTAAGGAGAAATTTGAATCTCTTACAACTTTTAAAGATTATAAGGCTGAAGTTGAAAAGCAATTAGATCGTCAGATTAAAGTTGTGAGATCAGATAGAGGCGGTGAATATTATGGAAGACATACTGATGTGGGTCAAGCTCCTAGTCCATTTTATGAGTTTTGTAAGGGCCAGGGGATTGTGAACCAATACACCATGCCTGGTACACCTCAGCAGAATGGTGTAGCTGAAAGAAGAAATCGTACCCTTATGAACATGGTGCGCAGTATGTTAGCCAACACTAATTTACCATTATTCCTCTGGACTGAAGCGTTAAAAGCAGCTGTTCATATACTCAATAGAGTTCCTTCTAAGTCTGTCCCTAAAACTCCTTATGAACTTTGGACAGGAAGGAAACCGAGTCTTAAATATATGAAAGTATGGGGCTGCATTGCTGAAGCGAAACTTTACAATCCTTTCCTAAGGAAACTTAACCCTAAAACAGTTACCTGTTTCTTTATTGGGTATCCTGAGAACTCTAAGGGTTATCGTTTCTATTGTCCTTCTCATGTCACCCGTATTGTTGAAACCAAGTGTGCCGCGTTCCTGGAGGATTTCAAGGTCAGTGGGAGCAGTACCAACCCTTACGAAGAATTGCAAGAAGTACAAGACGCGGGGGGGGGAGACTCGTCGCTTACCATTACTCCGATTACTCCTCTTGTACCCAATGCAACTACTGTACCTGAAGCTACTGCACCAACTCCAAATTTACCTCTACAATCAGAACCTATTATACCTCATGACGAAGGCACATCAAACGCTCAACACCAAGACAACGCTGAACCCGATAATCCACTCAGGAGGTCATCTAGGCAAAGAAGGCCTACTAATTGGGATGATTATGTTACCTACCTGACTGAAATGGATCCCGGAAAGCTCAATAATCCTATCTCTTACAATGAAGCCATTAGCAGTGATCAGTCTTCTGAATGGAATAAAGCAATGATTGAAGAGCTTGAATCCATGAAGAAAAATGACGTTTGGGATTTGGTAGAATTACCCAACGGAGCCAAACCCGAAGGATGTAAATGGGTATTCAAAACAAAACTGGATCCGAATGGTAACGTTGAACGCTACAAAGCGAGATTGGTTGCAAAGGGCTACACTCAGAAAGAGGGAATTGATTATCAAGAGACGTTTTCACCTGTCTCTCGTAAAGATTCATTAAGGATCGTCATGGCCCTAGTAGCTCATTTTGATTTGGAGTTACATCAGATGCACGTTAAAACCGCTTTCCTTAACGGAGATTTGGACGAAGATGTTTACATGAAACAACCTGAAGGTGAGGAGCATCTAGTCTGTAAGTTGAAGAAATCCATTTACGGGTTAAAACAAGCATCACGTCAGTGGTACCTCAAGTTTGATGAAGTCATGAAGAAACAAGGTTTTATGAAGAATCAAGTGGATCAATGCACCTATCTCAAGATGAGTGGGAGCAACTTTACTATTCTTGTCCTTTACGTAGATGATATTCTATTGGCAAGTAATAGTTTAGACATGTTGCATGAGTCGAAGCGGTTACTCTCACATAACTTCGACGTGAAGGATCTTGGAGATGCTTCTTACGTCATTGGCATCGAAATTCACCGAGATAGACACAAAGGGATCTTAGGATTGTCCTAGAAGGCTTACATAGATCGTGTCCTTACACGATATAACATGCAACAGTGCAAACCCTTCGTCGCTCCAGTAGTTAAGGGAGATGTTTTCGGTTCATTCCAGTGTCCGACAACAGAGGTTGAGAAGGAGCAAATGAGCCAGATACCTTAAGCGTCAGTAGTCGGGAGCTTGATGTATGCTCAAGTCTGCACTCGCCCAGATATCGCTTATATTGTTGGAATGCTAGGCCGTTATCAGACTAATCCTGGCCTAGATCACTGGAAAGCAGCTAAGAAGGTACTTCGATATCTGCAAGGGACGAAAGACTATAAACTGACTTATAGAAGAAGTGATCATTTAGAAGTGGTGGGCTATTCTGATTCTGACTTTGCAAAGTGCAAAGATGACAAGAAATCCACTTCGGGCTATATCTTTATGTTAGCAGGCGGCCCTATCTCATGGAAGAGTCATAAACAACAGTTGACCACAACTTCCACAATGATGGCAGAGTACATTGCTGTTTATAACGCAACCTGTCATGGAATGTTGCTTAGAAATCTGATCACTGGACTCAAAATCGTTAATTCCATTTCTAGACCATTGAAGCTTTATTGTGATAATTCAGTTGCCGTTAGTTTCTCGATACAAAATATCTGTTCGTACGAGAACGAGTTGAGGAAAATAATATTTGTATCGAGTATATTAGTACTAAAGATATGCTTGCGGATCCGATGACTAAAGGTCTCCCTCCTAAGGTTTCTGAAGAACATGTTCGGAATATGGGATTTTGTAAAGACCTTATTTGAGCATATTGTACTAGCTTATGTTTTATGTTAATGAAATTTCCTCAGTTTGATTTTGTATGTCTCTTAGAATATGTTCAACTGGTATAATGGCATATAGACAAATAAAGTTACAAATCAAACAAAGGGCTTATGCGTATTTTGATCATAACGATTAGGTTTTAAATTAAGGCTATAGTATGATTAATGGGGGTCCTGAGTCGCATAATGATTCAACGGCTGTATTTCTCTGCTATAGTACTTGTTTAAGGCTAAAATGAGTGTTAACTCCTGATCAGGCTTATCTAATACTCATAGTAAATGATTACTCGGCTAAGTGGGAGAATGTAAGATTAAATATATTATGTATTAATATTTAATCTATAGCCATTATAGATCAAAATATATAATAACCTATTAAATAATTAGTTGGTAATTGTTGATGGACCATATTACCCTTATTAACTAATTAGGTTTCCTCCTGGGTGCTTATATAAGGAGAATTATGTGGAGGTTAAAGGGTTACTCAGTTACACAATTAGACACACCCCATTAGTCATAACATCATAATTTCGACCTCCTCTCCTAACCGATACCCTTTTCGGTTTTCTAAGTCCCCATCATCAGTCAGCACCCTAAGGAGGAACCAGATCACGATGACAAGCATGTCGAACTCCATTACTGGATTCTCCACTGCACTATCTGCTGTAACAGGTATGTTTTAATGTTTTCCTTCATGTATAAACAGAACTGAACCAACAATTAAATATATTAATATTATAATATTTAATCTTGTAGCCACTATAATCATTTATATTATATAGATCAAAATATATTAATAACCTATTAATAATTAGTTGGTAATTGTTGATGGACCATATTACCCTTATTAACTAATTAGGTTTCCTCCTGGGTGCTTATATAAGGAGAATTATGTGGAGGTTAAAGGGTTACTCAGTTACACAATTAGACACACCCCATTAGTTATAACATCATAATTTCGACCTCCTCTCCTAACCGATACCCTTTTCGGTTTTCTAAGTCCCCATCATCAGTCAGCACCCTAAGGAGGAACCAGATCACGATGACAAGCATGTCGAACTCCATTACTGGATTCTCCACTGCACTATCTGCTGTAACAGGTATGTTTTAATGTTTTCCTTCATGTATAAACAGAACTGAATCAACAATTAAATATATTAATATTATAATATTTAATCTTGTAGCCATTATAATCATTTATATTATATAGATCAAAATATATTAATAACCTATTAATAATTAGTTGGTAATTGTTGATGGACCATATTACCCTTATTAACTAATTAGGTTTCCTCTTGGGTGTATATATAAGGAGATTATTAGAGAGTTTAAGGGTTACACAAGTTAGACAATTAGACAATTACACAACCCTCATAACATCAATCGGCTCTCTCTCCATAACCGAAACCACCCCTTGTTTCGGTTCATCACCATCATAATCTTACACCCTAAGGAGGAACCAGATCATCCTGATAAGTATGTCAAACTCAATGGTTGCATCTCTGACTGGATTCTCTGCTGGCTTGTCTGCTGTAACAGGTATGTTATTCATGTTTTCCATTATGTTTAAACAGAACTGATCAACATGTGGTATCAGAGCATATGTTGATAAATCAGTTCTATTTTCGTATGCATTATTCTGGGATTAAAATCTGGAAAACAGAATTTTTGAAAGTTTATAAAATCATGGCTGTTTTCGGTTTTCTTTGAGCCGAAATCAGTGTTTTAAGAAAGGGGTGCTTAATCATGTCACCCGAAACCATAATGGGTAAATTAATATCCGAAATCTGTTAATAGAAGTCTTAAATTTAAGGTTTCGGATCCCAAAATTATGTTTTAATTTTCTAGGATTCATCACTTGTTCTAAGAAAAACTCGAAAATTCCTTAAGTTTTGGAATATAATTTGGATTAGTGGATGTTTTTTACTGTTTTGATCTGAATTTTATCTATTAAAATCTTCAAAAACTGTTAATAGATAATCAGTTATAATTTTTGAAATCTTTTGATAATTTTAGATCAGCAATAAAACAGGAAACATTATCCCACAATCCCTAAACTTTCGAGTTTTCAGTTATTATCACAAAAATAGCTGTTAACAGTGGACTCGAGACCATCAGATTGCGACTCGAGACCACAAGGTCTCGACTCGAGACTACAAGGTCTCGACTCGAAATCATAAGGGTTCTCAAAACTTTACAACTCGAGTCAACAGTCTCGACTCGAGACCACTGAGTTTTCGACTAAAGGCTTCAATCTTCACAACTCGAGACCGTGGTTACGACTCGAGATCTCATTATGGAGTCAAGATCTCATGAAACACAGTAGTCGAGACCATGATTACGACTCGAGACACTGAGGTTGCGACTCGAGACCTCATAACTGACTCGAGATCTCATAACTCACTCGAGACCTGCACCCCCCAGCGAACTCACCGCGGAGTTCGATCCGCGCTAACAGGTGGTTTGCTATTAAATACTTTGTTTTGTAAACAATTAATTACCTAATCAGAATCAGATATTTTTTTCACAAAACCAAAATAGCTTAACTTGAATGAGCTTCTAATGTATCATTTCTGGCCAAAGCTGATTTAATACATCTATTTATTGTTCAAGTATTATAAAAGCTATGTTGAGTATGCATTACAAACGTGAAATGTCTTAATTTCTGGCCAAAGCTGATTTTAATTCATTTATGTCTAGCATACTTGACAAGTGCATAACTAAAGTGATTGTCTCATTTCTGGCCAAAGCTGATTTATCACGATTACTTTGCACACATACTTAAATGATTACACTTCTGGCCAAAGCTGATTTGTCTTCGTTTAAGTAGAATTTTAACTAAGTCTGTTATTTTGATGTTAGTAATAGACAATATCACAGCTTCATAATTAAAGTGGTCATTATTTATGCCTGCCTTAGTATAACATGCCCTTAGATCACATTAGGACTTCTTTCTTAGTATCATAAATTGCTCATCTTATTCCACTATCAGCGCCAAATTGCGGGATTCCACCTTTGACTGGTGATAACTTTGCTGAAAGGATGCCCTCATGCTTACACTTGGATTGCTGGATTTCGATTATGCTCTTAGAGAGAATAAGCCAGCGGACCTTACTACTCAAAGTACTGCTGCTGAGCAGATAGTTCATGAAAAATGGACTAGATGTAACCGCATGTCTCTCATGTTCATGAAGCAGTCCATTCATAATGCAATTAGAGGAGCTATTCCTGATTCTGAGGATGCTAAAACCTACCTGGTTTCTGTGGAGGCTCAATTCAAAGGAACATCAAAATCACACGCTAGCACTCTTATCCTCAAGCTGGTGACGACTAAGTATGATGGGAGGAGCGGCATTCACGAGCACATCATGATGATGCATGACATGGCCAATAAGCTGAAAGGGCTAGAGATGGAAATCAGTAATGGTTTTCTTGTTCACTTCTTCATCACTTCGCTTCCTTCGTCCTATGAAGCATTCAAGATCAATTACAACACTCAGAAGGACAAATGGACGATGAGTGAGCTGGTCGCTATGTGCGTAAAGGAGGAAGAGCGTATGAAGATGGATCTCACTACTGATGTTGCTAACTTCACCACCTCCAGCTCTAAAAAGAGGAAGAACAATCATCAAAGGAAGGATACTTCCAAAGTTCAAAGGCCCAATCCTAAAACAAGTGCACCTTCTAGCTCTAAGAGCTCCTTAGGCAAACCCTACCGCAAGTTCTGTAAGAAAACAAGACATAAGCAAAAGGAATGCCCTGACTTCAAGGAGTGGCTGGCTAAGAAAGGTAATGATTTTTTCATGATACTTGAGTCCTTTAATTTAAATGTTCCTGCAAATTCTTGGTGGTTTGATTCTGGTTCTATGGTTCATGTAACCAACTCTACTCAGGGATTCCTTTCAATCCGGAAGCTGGGAAGAAACCAAAGAACACTTAAAGTTGGGGATGATCGGGAATTAGAAGTGAAGGCCATAGGAACATTACAATTATTTTTGAAAACTGGTTTATGTATTAATCTTTATGATACCTTATACGTTCCTGAGGTAACTCGGAACCTTGTATCAGGACCAAAGTTAGACATGGACGGTTTTGTCGTTTCCCATGGTCATTGCAAACTCTCTATTCTCTATGATTCCGTTGTTTATGGTAGTGGCATTCTGGATGGTGGTCTCTATAGATTAGAACTAGATGATAATTTTTCCAAATCTTTGTTGTCATATAATATTAATGAATCACTCACAGAGATGAAACAGATTCGAGACTTAGAGACTTCATCTATGTTGTGGCATCAACGTTTAGGCCACATCTCAAGAGAACGATTAAATCGCCTCGTAAAGGATGAAGTCTTACCTCCTCTCGATTTCACTGATTTTGGAACATGTGTCAAATGTCTTAAAGGAAAAATGACGTTAGCGAATAAGAAAGGTGCCACTAGGAGCTCTAATTTATTAGAACTCATTCACACTGACATTAGTGGTCCCTACCAAATCGCTGGCATAACAGGACATACTTCATTTATCACTTTTATTGATGATTATTCTCGTTACATATACTTGTATCTCATTAAGGAAAAGTCTAAATCTCTTACAAATTTTAAAGATTATAAAGCTGAAGTTGAAAAGCAATTAGATCGTCAGATTAAAGCTGTGAATCAGATAGAGGCGGTGAATATTATGGAAGACATACTGATGTGGGTCAAGCTCCTGGTCCATTTTATGAGTTTTGTAAGGGCCAGGGGATTATAAACCAATACACCATGCCTGGTACACCTCAGCAGAACGGTGTTGCTGAACGAAGAAATCGTACCTTTATGAACATGGTGCGCAGTATGTTAGCCAACACTAATTTACCATTATTCCTCTGGACTGAAGCGTTAAAAGCAGTTGTTCATATACTCAATAGAGTTCCTTCTAAGTCTGTCCCTAAAACTCCTTATGAACTTTGGACAGGAAGGAAACCGAGTCTTAAATATATGAAAGTATGGGGCTGCATTGCTGAAGCAAAACTCTATAATCCTTTCCTAAGGAAACTTGACCCTAAAACAGTTACCTGTTTTTTTATAGGGTATCCTGATCATTCGAAGGGTTATCGTTTCTATTGTCCTTCCCATGTCACCCGTATTGTTGAAACCAAGTGTGTTGCGTTCCTGGAGGATTTCAAGGTCAGTGGGAGCAGTACTAACCCTTACGAAGAATTGCAAGAAGTACAAGACGCGGGGGGTGTCACACCCCGACCGCGTAAAACAACAAATCGCGGCGGAATCATCGGGGAGTGTTGTAACAGAATCATTGTTTCAAAACACACAGAAATTTGAAGTTTCGTTTTATTAAACATTAAATATTTACATCGTCTGGAAATCTAAATAAACAAGTTAAACATAGTCTATCATTGTTATTAAGTCACTAAGTCCTCGTCCAGTCCTATGTGAGCATGCATCCTAGCAATCAACATCATTCAACAACACCTAAAACATATGTGAAAACAAAGTCAGCAAAGAAATGCTGGCAAGTACATAGGTTTTTGAGAGTGTCGGATTCATGGCTAGTTTACATGTTGCAATACTTAATTAAAAACCTTGTTTTGAAAAGTGTAGTATTGCGACATAATTAACCAACTCGAATCAAGTTGGTTATAATTTGTAAAATCTCGTAGCCATGATTCTTAACCCAGAACATTTATTTAATAAAATTCATTAATAAAACTCGTTAATAAAACTCGTTAATAATTCTCGTTAATTAAACTCGTTAATAAATCTCGTTAATAAAACTCGTATATAAATCTCGTTAATAAAACTCGTATATAAATCTCGTTAATAAAACTCGTATATAAATCTCATTAATAAAACTCGTATATAATCTCGTTAATAAAACTCGTATGGTTTATATTATTTTGAAAACCTCGTTTGTGTGACATCGTTTCAAAATCGTTTACCCAAGTGAACTAAATAACGCCACGGTATGTAATGCGATGAAAACATATATATATATATAGGAAGTACCAGCAGCGTATCCACCATGCTTTCATCACATTACACATGTCCCGTTATCAAAACACTAACCAAAAACCAATCGTTTACCCAAATCGTTTAATTCGTTAAAAATCGCTTTAGTCGTTTAAATCATTCTCGTTTTAAATCGTGAAAACTACTTTTGATTGTCTCGCTAATAACATCCAAACCTTCGCAACTCGCCTATCGCTTCTCGCATTAATAAACCACCAAAGGGTAAATTAACAATCACAGATTCAGTCGTTACCCACCTAACCCACACATAACCATGGGTGTAGTCTGATAACGGGATTTGTCAGATCCTATGGTACCATAACCTAATACTAGTCGGTTCGGCTAAAACTAATGGATATTATTCGTTATGTAAATACAACCAACAAGTTTGTTCATTCAATCGAAATCGTTATTAATTTAATATAAACCATTTTAATCATTTTTGAAACCATTGTTATAATATCGAAAATCGTTTTGAAAACCATCGTTAAAACCTCGAAAACATTTAGCACATATGAATCACCCCAAAACAATTGAAAACAGTAAAATAGGGGAACTATGTACTCACCTGAGAATGCTTAGAGGTCTTGAACAACAACCAAGCAAAGCTAGAGGGAGCATGGAATCAATCGGCAATCTAATAACTATATAAATAAACCGGACCTAAGTCGAGAATATCGGATAAGATGAGGTTTTGTAAACCAAATGAGTATTGGAACTCATATGACATGGTTTAACAAAGTCAACATTCTAAATTGAACCCTAACCTAAGTGCTTTCGACCCATCGTGACCCATTAAGGTAGCTTAAGCTACTTTAACGTGTCGTTCGCGCAAAAGCGCGTTCGAGACGTCTAACTAGTCCTATGACAAGTATTATATGCCTAAACATGATTAAATATGTTGAATAATCAATTAAGTGACAAAAGTTTGTGTTACATATGCTTAATTACCAATTATGCATGAAAAGGGCATTTTGGTCATTTACCTAAGGCATATAAACTACATATCATACAACTAATTAAACCTAAGTGACCATAATGTATAACCTCGGAAGGTTATTCCCTATGCAACTATGGTCACTAAACATGTTTGGTCGGATCCTACGGTTTTGATACCTATAAGTAGTTTGGTTACAAAATACGCAAGAATGCACATTTTGGCCGAAACTACGACTCGTCACTACACCTAGATAACGTGGTAATCAGTAGGTATAGTCACTAGGGACTATAACCATCGTGATTACGCTCACGTTATGAAGTTCAAATGAACTTCGCATTGAACATAAACTGGTCAATGCAGAAAGTCAAACGCAGTTTGACTTTCAGACTCGAAAAGCGATAAAAGAACGAAAGAATACTTACAAAAGGTCCCCGCAAGCTTTGATCCGATTTACTCTCAGGTATGAAGCATAAACTTCAACTTAGAGAGCCAAAATAAGATCAATGTGGGTTTTTCAAGTGAAAGGGGACAACTATTTATAGGAAAACTAGAACCGTTAGGATTGTTCATCGTAAAACGAGCTTCGATCTCATCCGTACACATGTGCCCATGATTTTGTGAAACCATGGGAGCCCATAGTTTCATTAAAACCATGTGCAAATGAGGGGAACAGCTGGAACAAGCTGGAATTTAGATTTTTCATTTTGGTCCCTTCCTAAGATAACTATGGCAGAATGACAATTTTGGTCCCTGAACTTCAGAATCTTGCATTTCGGCTCATTTTTGACACGTTTAAGCCCCGTTAACCTCATTTCAAGGCTCTAAAATGAAGTTAAAGTATAGGGAACTAAAAACATGCTCAAAAATATCTTGGATGTCGATTCGTTTGGTCGTACGGTTGCGTTGTTCGGTTAATTACGACGGAAGTCGTAACGAACGCAAAAACGATCCAAATTACGCGACGAATGGAATTTTATCATGCCAATCACTAAAATAAAATATTTTAATGATTACATAAAGTTTTGGATGTCCGGATGTATTCAGAACGTAAGATATGCGCGAAAATGCAAACTTATGCACTTTTGACGCTTTTAGTCCCTGAATGACCAAAAAGTTTATTTTAGCACACCGAACCCCTCAAAGCCTATTTCTAAGCTATGTAAAGGATATTTAGGGTATGTTTAACTTATGGTCATGTTCCGGAATGTTCGTTACAGTACAAATTGGCATACTTTCGCAGTTTGTCAAAATTAGTCCCTGTAAGTGAATAAACTTGATTTCGCCACACCAAACCCTCCAAAAGTTATTTCTAAGTTATGTAAAGGTTATTTAAGGTATGTTAAGCCTATGTCACTATCCCAGAGTGTTTGTTACATTAAACTGGTTATATTAACGCATCAGTGCCCGTATAACCTTCCAGAAAAGCGATTTAGAGCCCGAAATCGAACAAGAGTTGATATGTATAAATGATACTCATATTTATACAAATCCCAAGTATGAAACACAACATTTAATTGATTTGGTATTTGTTCGATGGCCGTGGAGGCACAGATGTCACAGGGGGGGAGACTCGTCGCTTACCATTACTCCGTTTACTCCTCTTGTACCCAATGCAACAACTGCACCTGAAGCCACTTCACAAATTCCATCCCCACAATCAGAACCCATTATACCTCATAACGAAGGCACATCAAACGCTCAAAACCAAGACAATGTTGAACCCGATAATCAACTCAGGAGGTCATCTAGGCAAAGACGACCTACTAATTGGGATGATTATGTTACCTACCTGACTGAAATGGATGATGGAAAGCTCAATGATCATATCTCTTATAATGAAGCCATTAGCAGTGATCAGTCTTCTGAATGGAATAAAGCAATGATTGATGAGCTTGAATCCATGAAGAAAAATGACGTTTGGGATTTGGTAGAATTACCCAACGGTGTTAAACCTGTAGGTTGTAAATGGGTATTCAAAACAAAACAGGATCCGAATGGGAACGTTGAACGCTTCAAAGCGAGATTGGTTGCAAAGGGCTACACTCAGAAAGATGGAATTGATTACCAAGAGACGTTTTCGCCTGTCTCTCATAAAGATTCATTAAGGATCGTTATGGCCCTGGTTGCTCATTTTGATTTAGAGTTGTATCAGATGGACGTCAAAACTGTTTTCCTTAACGGAGACTTAGACGAAGATGTTTACATGAAACAACCCGAAGGTTTTAAATCTGAAGGTCAGGAACATCTAGTCTTTATGTTGAAGAAATCCATTTATGGGTTAAAGCAAGCATCACGTCAATGGTACCTCAAGTTTGATGAAGTCATGAAGTGACAAGGTTTTATAAAGAATCAAGTGGATCAATGCACCTACCTTAAGATGAGTGGGAGTAACTTTACTATACTTGTCCTTTACGTAGACGATATTCTATTGGCAAGTAATAGTTTAGACATGTTGCATGAGTCGAAGCGGCTACTCTCGCATAACTTCGACATGAAGGATCTCGGAGATGCTTCTTACGTCATTGGCATCGAAATTCACCGAGATAGACACAAAGGGATCTTAGGATTGTCTCAAAAGACTTACATAGATCATGTCCTTACACGTTACAACATGCAATAGTGCAAACCCTCAGTCGCTCTGGTAGTAAAGGAAGATGTTTTCGGTTCATTCCAGTGCCCGACAACAGAGGTTGAAAAGGAGCAAATGAGCCAGATACCTTACGTGTCAGTAGTCGGGAGCCTGATGTATGCTCAAGTCTGTACTCGCCCAGATATCGCTTATATTGCTGGAATGCTAGGCCGTTATCAGACTAATCCTGGCCTAGATCACTGGAAAGCAGCTAAGAAGGTCCTTAGATATCTTCAAGGGACGAAAGACTATAAACTGACTTATAGAAGAAGTGATCACTTAGAAGTGGTAGGTTATTCTGATTCTGACTTTGCCAAATGCAAAGATGACAAGAAATCCACTTCGGGCTACATCTTTATGTTAGCAGGCAGACCTATCTCATGGAAAAGTCATAAACAACAGTTAACCACAACTTCCACAATGATGGCAGAATACATTGCTGTTTACAACGCAACCTGTCATGGAATGTTGCTTAGAAATCTGATCACTGGACTCAAAATTGTTAATTCCATTTCTAGACAATTGAAGCTTTACTGTGATAACTCAGCTGCCGTTAGTTTCTCGAACAGTAACAGTTCGACTGGAGCTGGTTTATATCTCGATACAAAATATTTGTTCGTACGTGAACGAGTTGAGGAAAATAATCTTTGTATTGAGTATATTAGTACTAAAGATATGCTTGCGGATCTGATGACTAAAGGTCTCCCACCTAAAGTTTTCGAAGAACATGTATCGAATATGGGACTTACTAAAGACCTTATTTAATGGCATATTGTACTAGCTTATGTTTTAATTAATAAAATTTCCTCAGTTTGATTTTGTATGTCTCTAACATATATTCTGTCGGTGTAATGACATATAGACAAATATAAATATAAATACAAATCAGACGCTAAAGGGCTTATGCGTATTTTGATCATAACTATTAGGTTTTAAATTGAGGCTATTGTATGATTAATGGGGGTCCTGAGTCGAATGATGATTCAACGGTTGTATTTCTCTGCTATAGTTCTTGGTTTAAAGCTAAAATGAGTGTTAACACCTGGCCAGACTCATCTAATACTCATGATAAATGATTACTCGGCTAAGTGGGAGAATGTGAGATTAAATATATTAATATTATAATATTTAATCTTGTAGCCATTATAATCATTTATATTATATAGATCAAGATATATTAATAACCTATTAATAATTAGTTGGTAATTGTTGATGGACCATATTACCCTTATTAACTAATTAGGTTTCCTCTTGGGTGTATATATAAGGAGATTATTAGAGAGTTTAAGGGTTACACAAGTTAGACAATTAGATAATTACACAACCCTCATAACATCAATCGGCTCTCTCTCCATAACCGAAACCATCCCTTGTTTCGGTTCATCACCATCATAATCTTACACCCTAAGGAGGAACCAAATCATCCTGACAAGTATGTCAAACTCAATGGCTGCATCTCTGACTGGATTCTCTGCTGGCCTATCTGTTGTAACAGGTATGTTATTCATGTTTTCCATTATGTTTAAACAGAACTGATCAACATAAACATCATGGTTTAAAACCGTAACAACTATACTTCCATGATCCCCTCTAGTTTGGTCCATGACAGCATCAAAGAAGCATGTGATAGCAACATCTTAGATGAAATTGTAATTCTAAAGAAAATTTGGTACTCAACATTTTATTATGTAAATTAACGTAACTTTTAATCAATTCATCATCATCATCATCATACTCAGTAAATCCCATCAATAGCAAAACTAAGTTAGGGTCTGAGGAGGGTAAGATGTATAGAGCATTACCTCTACCCTGTAGAAATATAGAGACTGCTTCCAGTAAGACCCCCGGCTCCATAGTAGTTTTGCATCAAACCTTGGACACAAGGCATATAACGCTCAACAATCGGGACAAAGGTCGATTAGTGCATGTACCCTTTTGTCTTTCGGCTATCAACGTCACAACATGATGCATGATTAACCATCCCCCTCTTTTAAGGTTATTTTCACGAAATTAGTTAAATAACGTTAAAATTAGTGCAGTTTCACTTTTAATCAATTTCGGATGTAAAATGAATTTTCACATTTGAAGTCCCTTTAAGATTATATTTATTATTGTAATCAACATTGTTCTTTGATCCTATTTATATAATTTACTAAATCACCCATAAGTTTACAACATTAAAAAAAATCTTTAAAATTTTGATACTATTGTGTTTTAAATATATTAAAATTTATATTATCGAACCATCAAATATTTTTTATATTTCTTAACTATTGTCATCATACTAAAATCAGTAGATATTGTATACACTTTTCTTAAATTTAAATAATATCATGTAAGTAACTGTAATAAAGTATTATAGATAACTACATATAATATTTCGATGGCAAATTGGAAATAAATAATCCCAACTCACTGTTATTGGCCAATAATAATCCCAACTCATTTAATCATCAATAATAATCCGAACTATTCACTTTTATTTGTAAAATACTCCCACATTAAAAAAACACTAACTAGGTTAAAATATAGCTGATGTGGCTTAACATGTGTAGACTGACGTGGCTGGTTAACATCTTACCTGTGTATATAATCATTATCAGCCTCCTTTGCACACACAATCGCACTCTCCTTCAAAACCCTAATTCTACAAATTGGGCAAATTCAGTCGATCCCCAATGAGCTCAAACTCTTCATCTCCTTCAATTCGTTCACAAAACCCCGAAATTTTTAGACTTGGCACCGATGGTAATGTTTATTGTAACCATGAATTGCTTGCAATTCGTAGGGTGGCTGGAAATCGAAACTCAAGGCAAGGTGAAGAGTTTTACGGATGCCCTCTATGGCCTGTAAGTTATTGAATCTGACTGGCAATTTGATTTCATCACTTTCTCAAAATTTAACCGGTTGTTTTTAATTGCCTATTCATTTCAGTGATCTGATTGCAAATTCTTTGTGTGGAAACAAGAGGTGGATGCTGTATTAGCAAGGGAATGCAACTGTGGGGTGTTAGAAGAAGAAAATCGGAGATTAAGAAAGCCTTCAAAGAAAGCATGTTTTTTGGCAGTTGTCTCTATTGCATTATCAATGTATTGGTTATTTTGACATGTTGTCTTTATGTAATGTGTTCTTTTTTCCAAGCGATGTAGTATATGAATCTTGTTTTGACTGTAATGACTTTCAGATAAGTATATGAATCTTGTTTTGACTATGGATTGGGTTTTGACTGTAATGACTTTCGGATAAGTATATCAATCTTGTTTTGACTATGAATTGGGTTTTGAGTATGGTCACAAAGTCTGGACACAATTGACCAACCCTTAATACACAATTGACCAAAAATGGACATTATGCACCTACAAAATCTAGACACATGTGGCATTAAAACCTGGTCACAAATTAACTACCAGAAGACATACACATATAAAAACTGATAAGATCCGGACACAAAATAACTACCAAAAGACATTAAAATCCCAAAGTACAAAGTACAACCAGTTTCAACATCCCATACGAGGTAGTGCAAGTCTTAACCAAAACCATAAGACAGAGATTATAGTTCCATCCAAAACAGGCTATTACTAAAGCATTAAACAACACAAAAGCATTTCAACAAAAGACTTCATTCAGCTGACTGATTTGTGGCTTTTGAGATCTTTTTTGGCCTGCCCCTCTTAGCTGGCCTTTGAGTTTGTTGTGATGCTACATTCCCCTGCGATTGTTGAGTGGACTGAGAAACTTGTGGGGCTGCTGTTGATTGAGAAGGTTGTGCATCAGCTGACTTTTTTGGCCTGCCCCTCTTTCTTGTGACTCGGCTACATTCAGCTACAGGTTTCTTACATCTTGAAATGTTATGACCTCTTTCATGACAGTTTTTACAAGTCATAAGTGTACCGTGCCTACCTAGCTTCCGAGTTTTTTTCTTGGTTTCCTGTGGATCCTTCTTTCTGTTCTTTTTTGGTCTTCCTGGCCCAATCTTGACTGGTGGAGGGTCCAAAGGTAAATCAACTATTGGCCAATATTTTTCCGAAGGCAGTGGTAGGATAGTGTACTCATAGGACTTGAGATACACCTCTTTGGTAAGGCTTCTGATTGGGCTTTTGGTTGGGCTTCATTTTGGGCTACAGTATAGGCTTCTGGTTGGGCTTCTGGTATGGTCTCAAGTTGGGCTATCATTTTATTGGGTTGGTCATCTAGTCCAATAGACTTACCTTGTGCATACAGATGTAGTATATGCCTGGCATCTTTATCCCCCAAATTCTTCAACATATCGATCACATCTTTGTCGCTCTTCAACTGCACAATACCATCAGCAAACTTCTTTCCAGGCATCAAGTAATAAATTTCAAAATCCTTGCTTTTGTAAGACCCACCTTCAATCACATAATCCATCAACTCAAAATAGGACATCTTGTCTGCTTCAACTTCAAACATATAAGTTTCACCTCCTTCATAGTGCAATTTTGTCTTTTGTTTCAGCTTCCCACCATGCCATGCTTTTACGATCACTTTGTCATCCATCCTGATGGGTTTAGTAGTGGATTAGGATTGAATCACAGATGACAAGAATAATGAACTAAAAAACAAACCTGATACAATGATTTGATGGTTTGCTCTCTCGATTGATTAGGGTTTCTCTTGATCGTGATGGTCTGTGTGTTTATTTGGGGATAGTTGTAATTTGGGGGTGAAAACATTTATACACAGGTGGCTTTAGAGTTGGGTTTCATTTATAATTAACCAGCCACGTCAGTGCACACATGCCAAGCCACATCAGCAATTTTTTTTAACCTAGTTAGTGTTTTTTAACGTGGGAGTATTTTACAAACAAAAGTGAATAGTTCGGATTATTATTGGTGATTAAATGAGTTGAGATTATTATTGGCTAATAACAGTGAGTTGGGATTATTTATTTCCAATTTGCCTATTTCGATATTTGATTGGTTATAAATAAAATTAAGAAGGTTTAGAGGAAATACATGGGCCCGGGATTTATGGATGTAGTTTTTAAAAAACTTAGTTTTGCTGTTCAGAAATAGGGGAGCGGCGGAGCTTGTTGCCCATTAATTTACCTTTTATCTTGATGTAATTTACATTTGGAAAATAAAGAATACAGGTACAATTAAAATATACATGAGCCTAAATATTTTAAAAATATTTACAATTTTAATAAAACTCTAAAATATACCTTACATAAAATAAAATATTGTTTTGTATTTCATTAAACTGATATTTTAAATTGTGTACGCTTTCTAACCACTTGTTATACAACATCCTATTATTCTCATCGTTACATCCCTTGTTCTCTTTGACTCGTCTACCCTAAAATACACACGGAATGTTGACGGGTCAGGAGACCGGTTGACACAAATACAACACCAATAACACAACTCGGTCATCTAACCATGAGCCGAGACTAGTAAGTCGTTAAATAGCCAATAGGGCGAACGCGAATAGCAACCAATCATAGCTACCTTTGAGTCTATAGTTAGCTGCAATACACCAAAGAAAAAACAAATCCATATCAGATTGCAAAATCTGGTTTATAATATACTTTTGAAAGTTGTAAATAAATATAGGAAACCAATGCAAATAGTTTAGGGGTGTTACACAGGTTGAGTTCGTGGGTTGGCGGGCAGACCCGACAAGAACCTTAAAATCATGAACACGCGTATTCCTGGGTTGACTTAAACACGACTCTTTGGCGTGATGTTTTTATTTTATTTTAAACGTTTTGCATATTAATACTCCACAATATAAATTTACAATAAAAAAAAATACAAATGTATATAAAACAAATAAATAGGTCAACCTCCAAACAAGTCAAGTCAACCCAAACCCAATATGTTTAGAATTACGTGTCTACATGTTCAACCTGAAACTGACCCGAACCAGCTAACACTAAACCCAAACTTATAAATTCCGTGTTTGGTCCATGTCGTGTTATAAATTCACACCATTATGGTTATGGGTACAGTCTTACCTTGGTTTGAACGATCTTGAGACAAACTCGGAGGTGGAGATGGTTTGTCCATTAAACCAATGCCAAGGTCCTTACAGTCCGCTCCAATTGAACCTAACGTTAAATACCAATACTCTGTTCGGAATCAGTTAAACTCGAGTAGATTTGTTAAAGAAACTTATGTTTGCACATCATAACCTCTAACTCACAAGTGCAAGCCTTGGGCAAATGGTTACCAGAATGGACCCAATTAGCTTAACCCACTTGATCCGTTGCAAACTAAACATGACCCAAATCGACCCGTTTATATACAAACAAGTTGGAATAAATAGAAGTTTGTGGACTTACATTCTTTAAAGCAAGGTGAAAAGGTTAAGTTGAGAAGGTTATTGTAACCCTCGCTACACTCGCATTTATGGGTGAAGAGGGAAGTCGTCACGCATTTTCCTCCTCCACAGTCGGTCCATCGGCACGCTAGATCAGCAGGCGGCAAACAGCAATATATAGTCAATAACACAACAAACCAATAGCCAAAACAGTTGATGAAATCCAAATTTTACATACCATCAAAGATTGATCCATTCCCTTGCTTCTCCTTTTGTTGCACCGGGGACGGTGCTTGCGAACATGAATAATTGAGTGTGCCTACAATAATATAATCACCAGTGTTCAATAAATGGTTGAAATCTTCGACATTATGATGATAACACTGAGAAGCCACATATGCTTGTGACAAGCCAGTAGTATATGCAACATGTAAGTGAGTAAGTTATAAACTTACAATTGGGGATGACACAAGGAAGAAACTTCCAACCCTGATCGCCATCATTATCAGAAGTAGCAGCTAGTTGCTTCCACCCAGGTGAGCATTCACATTCAAATGGGATTGTGCTATTTTGTGATTGCTTGCAAATCCCCTGACCACATTTCACTTCTTTGCAAGCATCTTCTGCATAATTCACCCACCAAAAAAAAACAGACATTCCGTTGGTCAAACCTTTTAGTATTTCACAACACAAGCCAATCCTCAAAAGAGTCCACTTCTAAATACCAGTGTTTTCAAAACCGGACCAGTTAGACCGAGAACTGAACTGGGCATGGAACTTGTCCGGGAGAAACTAGATTTCAAAAAAAAAAAAACTCATTTTCAAAATGGTCAGATATTTTTAGTTTGTTATAATAAAACATTAAAAAGACCATTTTACCCTTCATTAAAGGAGGGAAGGGACAAAAAAAAACTGGATGTTAACTGAAAAATCTGACAATATTTTGATTTTGGATGAAAATGACAACAAAATTGAAACCATAGGGGCCCAGATTCAAAAGATTTGAGTTTTGGACTAAAGTGACAAAAGTGACCAAACCTCATGGACCATTTTGGCAGTTTACTCTTTTATGTTCGTATACATTTGCCCCTCAAATTTCAGTATTTACATTTACGACAACTTAACTTTCTAATAACAGATAACTTTGTTTATATACGTGTGGGTATAAATTCTAGTTGATTTACGTTTCGATGTAAATGTTTCAAGAAAAGAGTCGGATCATATATAATACGTTTTCATACTTATTTTTATGTATGTTTTCGGTTTATCTACGTTTTGACGTAATTTTTTTACGCAACGTTGCGACAACTCACGGGACAATTTACTAGTTCACACCACAACATAAAGTATTTCCATATATTGCTTCTTATTAAATATATGTATATAGTTTAAATATTTATATTATCTGTTAAGTCACCCACGTATGACCGGTAAAACGACACGTTAGTCTTGTCCGGTTTTGAAAACATTGGTTTAGAACCACTTGAAATTGAGATTTAAAAAAAAAAACAAATTTCATAATAAGTGAAACAGTATAATAATGAGTTAATTAGAAAACAAACCGAAGATCGGAGACAGAATCGGAGCAAGAGCATCACCGGCCGTACTCCATGGCTGCAAAAGAAGAAGAAGAAGCATTGAAAGAGCCATCTTTAACAGAAAACTGAGATGGAGAAGAAGGATTACAGGTGGAAAGATGGAAGAGTGGATGCAATTAATGGATTCAATTTGGAAAGCGATCATGGTGGCTGACTTTAACCACTGTTTCAACGGAGTCGTTGGAAGTTGAGGTTGGACTTTATCTGCAACCCCCATAAATGCGAATTAAAGACTTTTAGATGCGGTGGTACGGTAAGGTCGTGACTTTAGGGTGAAGGGAGTGGTTAAACAGGTGAAAGTGGCAAACTTTAAAATGGACCAATCAGAGAGCACGTCAGAGAGGGTAAAAAGTTTAAACTTTGCTGAAAAGTGTTGGCAATGGTTTAGACACTTGAAAGTGACAAACTTTTTTTTTTAAAATTATATGTTAAAGTGGCAACGGTCAACATGCTTTGCATGTTTGTCGATCGGTGAGTTGTAGCCGATTTCACAAGAAGGCCGCGCGGCAAAGAAGGACGGCGCTGGTGTTGCCGCTCGGCAAACCGGTTTGCCGACCCCTTCACCGCTCATCTCCCTTCACCCACGGGACTTACCCCAAACACCACACGGAGTGACTGTGGAATTATGGTGCGGTGTCCTATCCACGAGTGCACACCAGCCCGTCAACGGTATGGAGGGTGCAGCCAGTAGCGGATTAAGAAAAAATTTTTATGGGGTGCGGAAATTTTCAGAGGTTATTGCCATGTAATATATTTTTCCGGTCCGGTTCGGGTCAGGTCGGACCGATTCGGATCACATAAAAAGAAAATCAAACTAAATTTTATATAATCAAGAAAAAGTACGTTAATCTTTGTTCAATTGCATAATAGAAAATACAATATCCTTATGGGTTTACATTCTTTGAAATGTAACCATTATAACATCTCTATTTTAATATCGTTACGAGCCATAACTTAGTGTTTATGCGTGGTATAAATCGTTCAAAATTTAAAACTGCATGTATTTAATTTTAAAGAAGATATGAAAATAGTGTAAATTGTAATTATAAACAAATTAGTTAAAAAAGTAAAAAGGGTAATATAAAAGATCAGTAATATAATTCGTAGTGTTTAAATAGTAAAAATTAATGAATAATAATATGAAAAGTAAAATAATAATAATGATTTCCTCACGCTTGTTTAAATTGTACCTCTAGATTAGAAGTTACCAGCTCAAGTTTTGATGTACTTCAACTAACTTTTTTTAGTAGCACATAGAACTTTATTAACCACAAAAACAAATGTACTGCAACTAACTAGTGCATTATGCATTAAATTGCATTTCAAAGATCATCTTCCTCTCTGTGTCTCCCTGATTCAATTCCAATTTCTGGAGCTCCTCCGTGATTCCCTGTAACTTCTTTCTGTCAACCGGAAAACTTTTTCTTTGTTCTACTCTTTCTTCTTTGGTCATAGGGTGCGGGTTAATATTTCAAGGGGTGCGGTGTTAATATTTCATAAGGGGCGCATCAATCATATATACTAACCGAAAAAAAGTCATGGGGTGCGCCCGCCCCCTTGGGGACAGCCTGGGTCCGCCCCTGGGTGCGGCGTGGAGTAGGAGGTGGGGTAATTTCCACCGGGGGCCTCTCCACGCGGTGCACACCTGCCCGCCAACGGCATGGAAGGCGTAGTGTCGGGTAGGGACAGGGTAATTTCCACTTGTATAGAGGCAATTGATGTGGCAGGTTGTGGTTGGATGTGGGTTATAGCTGCCCCCCCCCCCCCCCCCCCCCCAATGTGAACAAAAATTCTCTGAAAATAAAAACTTAAAAGAAATATATTTTTCAGAAAATAAAGAACGAATCTTTACTTTAGAGGAAGAACCCGAAACAAAAGAAAACTCTTCAGATATTGAAATGTCCTCAACGAATAAATGCTAAAAAAATTACTTTTAAAAATAAATAACTTATCTTATATAAACAAACCTATTCCGCCATTTCTTTTACAAACACTCTCAATTCATCTCATTTTCTCTCAACTTTCTTCACATTTTCTCTTAAAAAATTTAGAAAAACTGGCAACGATTCCATGGACCAAAGAAGAGGATATCACGTTGTGTGAATTGTGGGTTGAAGCTGTAACGCCTTGCTTTTTGTGACTTTCCTTATTTAGAAACTTTGTTTGTATTTCTGTTTTTGAAAACTTGTATTCTCTTTGTAATCGTCTCTCATTCAATCATTGTAACTCGAGAGTTAAATCATAATAAAAGCTTGACCTTTTTATACATATTATTATACATCCATTATACATACAAACGCAATCCATACTTGTTTATAAATGAAAAATCCATTCATACATTCATTTATTTATACATTACACTTACGCATTGCACTTGCACACTTAAAACGCTTAAAACCGACAAAACGCGCGCAAAACAACAAACTTGAATCTTCGAGCAACAGGGAGTACCCTCTTGTGCGAAAGGCCCTTTCGCACGAAAGGCTCTTGTCGCCTGGAATCCCTCTCATCCCAAATGCTCACCTAACCCTATAAATACAGACCCACTTCTTCATTTCTCAACTTCCTCAGCTCCAAAATTCTATCTAGAATTCTAATTCCGAGCTATTCAGCTGAGATACTTCTAGAAACTTTCTAAGTGAGTTGTAACTCACTAACACTCTAATTCCATCTAAATTTCTTTTACTTTTCTAAGTTTTTACACTTCTTCAATCATTTGAACTTGGTTCTCAGAATTGCATTGGCAATCTGATATTAACTCTCAACTTGTTGAGGACCAACTTCAAGATTGTATATTTATCTTTCAAAATTTTACAAATAAACTTTTTGATTTCGAACTTGGCAGAATCTGGGACTCTCTAAGCCCACAAGCTAAGTTCATAGTTGTGGGTTCATGTTAGAGTCAATTCCAGCCGAGAAGGTGAACAGTTCAACCAAAACCGAACTGATTTCATCTCGAAGCAGCGCCTATCGCACGAAAGGCAGCCCTCTCGCACGAAAGGTAACCCTTTCGCACGACAGGAACCTCCTCTTGCACGAAAGGTTCGGGTTCATCTCGTTCTGACAATTTCAAGGTGTTGAATGTTAGTCAGATTCTCATTTTCGATATGAACGATTATGATATAACAGTGTGTGAACTGTGGAAGCCTTGGCTTCCAATCTAGTTCCACCACTTCACTTGAACTTGTAAAACAAACACCCAAACAATCTCCTAGATCTAGAACAAGTTAACCTCGTCTAGCCTCCAACACTTAGTTCATTCTTTCCATGCTGAGTTGGCACACCCGTGTTGTTCTTGTTTGGTTGTTTGGCTATTTAAATTATGTTATTTCCATTTATGTTATTCATGACCAACCGGTTAGTTAACTTTGTTAACTAATTTGTGCTTTGGTAAACTATAACGAGGTTTATACCTCCATGCATGCCTTCTATGAACTATATGAACATTTTGGACTGTTATACTATATCTATAACTAAACTAAACTCACAAACATAGCCGTTTAGTGGTTAAAACGTTTGAACGAGGTTCGGTTTGCACCAAAATAAGATCCCGTCGCACGAAAGGCTTCCTGTTGTGTGAAAGGTTCCTGTCGTGCGAACTGTCCTTACGCCCGAACAATTTATGTAGTTTCAGTTCCCGTTTATTATGTTTCCATGTTCCTTGTTACTGATTATGACGGGCAAATCAGGACCCGTAAAATCACAGAAACTCTGTGTCATGACAAGTGCTTGGACAGAATATAATTTCTGTTTTAGTTATACTTTTATACTATATACTACGCACTTTAATTCCGAATCCGAATCCTCTGTTCAATCTCCAACAACTCACGCCTTCGTTTACCCCCTGTAGTGTAACCTTGGCATTCATGTGCTCGTCAACTCAACTCAATTCTCGTGGACTTTACTAAAGAAGATTTTTCAAAACCGTGAGTATACTCGAACGCCCATTTTACTTTTCACACTTTGGGTGTAATATGTTTACTATGAAACCTACACAGTTACACTTAGACTTTTATACAAACGCACAAACAATCCAATGCATGCATGCTATTATGTTATACTTGATTCGTCTATCTGGGTTATTCTTATGTGATACGCTTGTCATTAACTTCGTACGAGCCTCTATTTAACATGTATACCGCTATAGGAGTAACGCACCGCCCGTTGTCTTGTGGTCATGTTAAATTTAATACTTGTGGTAATTAGAGGATTGACTTGAATATTCGCATGCCAGTTTTACGTTAATCGTGTTAACTTAGTTTGCCATGTGGATTCATTTAAAACAATTTATACTTATGCTATGTATTAAACTTGTATACTCGCCAATACTTTTGTATTGAACCATGTATTTTAAACATATTGCAGGTTGATGATGTTGGGATGATGAAACTTAGTATGGATACTTTAGATACATGCCTTGTTACCCTAGATTAGGATGTTGTATTTGTTGTATCATTTTTGAGGCAATGTTGTATTTTATTTCTTGTATTGTTGTTGTATCTTTGAAAACAATGTTGTATTTGATTTCTTATGTTGTAAAATGACAATTTACTATCAATGAAAGAAATCAGTTTTGAATTTAATATTGTCACAATAGTGTTATGAAGTCTCGAGATACCTCGTTCGTCTCACTTCGATGATTTCGCCATCGATTGGGGTGTGACATATTGGTATCAGAGCCATAACTATAGGGAATTAGGTAGAATTGCCATGTTCGACCTAGCCTATAGTAAGTACCAAACTTTGACCATTCTTGATTCTTGTTTAGTATGTTAATTCTTCCTATTTGCTTCTACCTTTTCTTTTGTCTTAATATCACAATATGTATTTCCTAAGACATTTCACACAATATACATGTTGAAGACTTGAAGACACTCGTATCTTACAAACGAGAGGACTTCACCAAAATAGGCGTGAAACCCATACTTTGGTGAACAACTGTCAATCCGCTTAATCGATTATTGCACGAAATTACGCAATCAAGTTAGGAGTGAAATCCACATCTTGATGGTAAATTTACAATTCAAACTCTAGTGGACCCTCGTCAATGTGCCGGAATTAACTTTCTTGACCCGACGAGTACCAACCACACATAGGGTACGAAGTTGCCAAGTTAGGGGTAAAACCCGCATCTTGACAACTTGTCCCATTCCCCGATTTTCAGTCCCGCCAAAGTTTTGATTTTTCAATCAATTAGGGACGTGTAGAAACTGGAAGGGTAAAATACCATTAATCTCTTCTCGACGAGAGTATTTTTGATGTGTGTGGTGTGTTATATAATTTTGTATATATTTTTAGCCCTTTTTAACACTTTAGTCAAGTTTTAAATTTATAAAACACGATATTCTACTAACACTAAACACACATATGGGCAAGTGCACCCATCGTGAGCGTAGTATAGCGTTGGTAAGATACCGAGGTCGTCCAAGGACACAAGAGCTTTTAATACCGGTTTATCCTCAACGTCTCATCAAATCAAAATTTTGGAAAAAGGTTTAGACATGAAAATAAAAACTAAAAATGCTGAAAATAAAAAAATAATAACAGATAGACAAGATGAATCACTTGGATCCGACTCGCCTTTAGTGTAACCTTTGATGTTTTCCGCACTTTTGCACTTTTTAAGAGATTATCTTAGTTATAGTAGTAGAGCCCCTCTTTTGAAGGTGACGTTACCCTCAACCTAGTAGTTTGAGTCAGCAAGGATACAATCCTAAAGGGTTGGATTATTGAAAGACAATTAATTAAGTTATTATTGCGTAATGTGGTAGGCCCCTCTTTTGAAGGTGACGTTACCCTCGGCTAAGTGGTTTGAGTCAGTAGGGATACAATCCTAAATAGTCGGGTTAAAGTATTAATAGTAGTTTACATATGAGGGGATCAAGTCATTCGCACCCCCACCATCCAATACCAGTGGGTATTGAAGAAGGCCCTAGTAAGCTTGACCCAGGTCCTTGCAGGATCTATACACTGAACAAGACAAGAACCTTACCAAACCATTCCCTTAACCCCCGACCAGGTAGCCAACATATCTCTATATAGACCGTAGAGATATGAATGGTGTAAATATTTTATTTTATATAGACAGTAAAATAACGCCAAGACACCACGGACAAATGCTAAGGAAGTTTCACCTTCAACATAAGAAACTAATTATTAAATTCATTAATACAAAACCAAATAAAAAGTGCGAAAAGATTAAAAAACAAAAGTATTACACTAAATGTTTGTCTTCACCAAGTGACGTAAGAGACTTAGGCAAACATGGCCTTTGATTGTCAAGAACTCTTACTATCAATCTTGGATCCCGAGACTACTACACACACTCTATGATGGATGATGGTGGTGGATGTGGGTGTTGTGATGGTGGTGGAGTGTGGGTGAAGTGGGAGAGAGGTGGTTTGCCAAGGGATGCCTTTGAAGTGAACAAGCACCTCTATTTATAGTGTGTACAGAAGCCCGGACACGGCCCCGTGTCCGGTGGGCACGGCCCCGTGTCCATCCACTTTCTCTTTCTTCATTAATTGCAGTTTGTCTGTATTAGCTCCACACGCCCCCGTGTCCGCTGGGCACGGCCCCGTGTGCAGAAGCGTATCTGTACTATCAAGATTTGCTTGGATTCTGCGAATCTTAGCGTTGACCACGGCCGTGTTGAGCTGGGCACGCCCCCGTGTTGGGAAACAGAAGCTTCTTCAACTTTGTCTTTTCTGCAGACACCTGAGCACGCTCCCGTGTCCGCTAGACACGGGACGTGTTCAGCTTTCTGATCTCTTGTTTTTTCTCGGGAAGATGCTGTCGAGGGGTCGGGCATGCCACGTTTATTCCTTTTCTTGTAATTATGTTAGATTTTGCTGCATATTTGCTTCTTTTGTTCATTTACGCTCATTTAACCCTGAAAATACAAAAGGAAGACAAAAGCACACTTTTTCCAACATTAGTACTAAAAAAGGGTTAGTCTTATGCCTTATTTGATGTAATTTATATGTTGCATTTTACACACGTCAATTTTATCTATAGGCCAAAGCACAGTTCGATAATTAGAAAGGATCTTCGATTTACTTTGGAAAAGTCTTAGTTACGTTTCGTGACATTCCATATTTTACGTTACCTCTCTTTTATGTTATCTCAATTTCTATGTGTTTTAATGCTTGTTACCTCGTTCATTTCAAAACCGATGAACAATTCGCACGTCTCTCGCGATAAAAAAAACAATAATAATTCTCGTGAACAAACTAAATTTATACTCCTTTACGCATTTATATGTGTTTATGCTCTGTGAAATACTTGTTATACTCATGCAACTATGTGAATCATACGTGTTACGTGATACTTAAATGCTCATACATGCAAAACGTTATTTTTTTATATTATGTTCAAGTCTCATCCTCTATTCCTCTTTCGATTCTTTAGATGTCTTCCAACAGCCTGTCTAAGAACCTCAATAAGTCCAAGTCGGGATCCAAGTCTGGTTCAAAGAAGGATTGTAGGAACGTGTTTGGATCGCTTCCGATGTTCTTGAATGTACAATTGATTGCTAAGATCTCGTATCTTGTGCGGAATCCAAGTACGAGAGTGGAATGAACAAGAACGAGCTAATTATAATCGGGTTCTATTGATTGTATGAAATTACACAACCACTAAACCCCTTTGACAGAGTTTCCCCTCTCTAGCCAAAGTTTTTTAAATGAACAAGACAAGAACCTATTTATTAGGGCCGTTCAAATCGCTCGGCTCTCGTCGCTCGCTCGACGCTCGTTCGGAAATTGCTCGGAAAATGCTCGTTCGATTTGACGCTCGGTTGTAAACGAGCCGCTCTGCTCGGTTCGGTTTGTAAACGAGCCAAGCATGAGCAAAGGTCCGCTCGGCTCGGTTCGGCTCGAATTATTATTTTTAGTTAGTATATATATATATACATACATACATATACACATGCATATATAAACATGTATATACACTAATATAAATTATACATATATACACACACCTATATTTATACACACATACATATATACTTAAATATAAATTAAATTTATAGTTTCATATATACTACTCTTTTAGATTTTGGTCAACTATATATAAATTTAGAACTATATCTATACGTACTAATCCGTTCACGCCAACAAAAAATTAATATAAAATCTAAAAGTTAAACCCTTAACAAATAACCGATAGTCTGTTCATCGCTTCAATGTTTCATGTCGTTACCCTAGGTCAATCATCTCTTGCTCTCAACGTCATTGTTTGTGCAATATGATCATCGCCTCATTGGCCACGACATTGTTATTCTAAAGAAAAATATTATGCCATGAAATGTGCTTGTTTATTAAGACATAAAAACTTGAGACTCTACATCGTCACTATCTCTCTCAGCAAATTTAAATCGGGCGACACGGTTGTCCAAATCGCTCGAACTTCGCTCGCCGCTCACTCGAAATATTTACTGCTCGGAAAATGCTCGCTTGATTTGTGGCTCGGTTTTAAATGAGCTGCTCCGCTCGGTTCGATTTGTAAATGAGCCAAGCACGAGCAAAGGTCCGCTTGGTTCGGCTCGGCTCGTGAACAGCCCTACTATTTATACTAGTTGTTCATCCGCGCAAAACCCTAACTACGAACCAGCGCACATTCGTGCGAACCTACATAGAGCGGATAATGTTGATCCGTGCGGATCAACATGCGTGGGTTCGTGCGGATGTACCTTGTAAATATTACAAACCCTATCTTGTCCTATCTGATTAACTATGACTTGTTACATTTAACGTTTAAGCACCATTGGCTTATGATGTAGGAATGTGCACAACGAAACATTTAAAAAGTAGCAAAGGTATATCCTTATAAGAAGGATCATTTAAAAACCGACCTCTAAACATTTAAAAAGTAGCATAGGTATATCCTTAGAAGCTGCTCCGCTTTTACCTTGCGAAATTTTTTTGTTTTATTTTGTCTTTTGGTCGTCTGGCCAACAATTCTAGGGAAGATCATGTTGAATATGACTGGTGGTTTTATTGTACAGGGGGAAGAAACAAGGCAAGACATCTGAGAGGGATGTGAACAAGGTAAAGGTGGATGCAGAGGTCACAGTAACAAGTATCAAATATTCAGCTGCAAAGGGGTCGAAAAGATTGACTTGTAGTTAACTGAAGTTTACTAAAATTGTTAAATTCATGATGATTTATGAAGAGGGCTTCCAGTTACGTTTGCATACGAAAAGCCCGCCACTTTTGCGCTTTGCACCTCGGTTTTAGACCTTGTCACTTTTGCGTGCTTCACGCTTTTTAAAACCAAAATGGTCGATAGTCGGCCAAAGTGCAGTTTAATACTTACAGCCTTATTAACAACTTTATCAAAATATTAGATTTTATGAAAATAAAGGAGATGGGTTATACCTCCTGTGTAAAGGAAATAATTTTTATGATATTAAGAAAGTGTTTTGGAGCTAACAAGTGAATACAAAGATGGATTAATGATGCCATAAAATTTGAGTATTCAGTTTTCTAATTACTCTATAATTTGAGTTTTGGAAAATCTTGTAAGATTAAATATATTTTATTTTATATTTAATCTAGTAGCCATTATAATCATTTACATTATATGGATCAAAATATATAACAATCCTATTAAATAATTAGTTGGTAATTGTTGATGGGCCTAATTACCCTTATTAACTAATTAGGGTTTCCTCCTGGGTGCATATATAAGGAGAATAATGTGGAGGTTAAAGGGTTAGACAATTACACAAACCCTAATAACACATAACATCAATGTCGCCTCCCTCTCCATAACCGATTCCCCTTTATCGGTTTTCTTCATCACCATCATTAGATTGCACCCTAAGGAGGAACCAAATCAAGCTGATAATCATGTCAAACACTATTGCTGCGTCTCCATCTGGATTCTTTGTTGGCCTGTACTGATGCAATCAAAGGTATGTTTTCATGTTTTCCATTATGTCTAAACAGAACTGACCAACATGTGGTATCCGAGCATATGTTGATTAGTCGGTTCTGTTTTCCTATCCTTAATTCTGGGATTGAAATCTGGAAAACATAAGTTTTGAAAATTTAATGAACATCACGGCTGGTTTCGGGTCTGATGTGCCGAAATAAATTTATTCGGAAAAATAATGTTATATAAATGACTCGAAATCATAATGGTTAAAATCAAGTCCGAAATCTGTTTATAAAAACCTTAAAAATTCAGGTTTCGGGTTCCAGAATTTTGTTCTTATGTTTAGGGTTCATCATGTGTTCTTAGGAAAATTCGAAAATTCCCTTATGTTTTGGAATATAATTTGGATTTTTGAGTGTTATTTCCTGTTTTGATCTGTTTTGCATTCTTAAGATTTTTGAAATCTGTTAATAGATAATCAGATAAAAATTTTCGAAATATTTTGATAAAATTAGATCATCACTATAACAGGAAACCATATCTCGAAATCCCTAAAAATTCGAATTTTCAGTTATTTTCACAACAACTGTTAACAGTGGACTCGAGACCATCAGATTGCCACAAGGTCTCGACTTGAAATCATAAGGGTTCTCAAATAGTCTCTACTCGAGACCATAAGGTCTCTACTCGAGACCATAAGGTCTCTACTCAAGATCATAACTGTTCTCAAATGTTTACAACTCGAGACAATGATTTCGACTCGATACCATAAGGTTTCGACTCGAGACCACTGAGGTTTCGACTAAGGGCTTCAAACTTCACAACTCGAGACCATGGTTGCGACTCGAGATCTCATCAAGCACTCGAGATCTCATAAAACATAGTAGTCGAGACCATGATTACGACTCGAGACACTGAGGTTGCGACTCGAGACCATTAGTGAATCGAGACCTCATAATGTTGCAAGATGAGTCGAGACTTGACTCGAGATCTTACTCGAGACCTCATAACTGAGTCGAGATCTCACTCGAAACCTCATTATTTTTAGGCTGTTTAATGTGAACTAAGACTTAGCTCGGGGCTCCGCCCCGAACCCCGTGCGGGGGCACGCTGTCCCCCTGCACCCCCCAGCGAACTCACCGGTGGTTTGCTATTAAATGATTGGTTTTGTAATTAGTTAGTTAATTAATAAGGATCAAATAATGTTTTACAAAACCAAAATGGCTTTACTTGAATGAGCTTCTGATGTATCATTTCTGCCCAAAACTGATTTCATGCATCTACTTATCATCCAAGTATTACGAAAGCTATGTTAAGTGTGCATCATAAACATGAATGTCTTAATATCTGGCCAAAGCTGATTTAATTCCTTCATAGATGGCATACTTAACAAGTGCATAACTAAAGTGATTGTCTCAATTTCTGGCCAAAGCTGATTTGTTACAACCACTTTGCACACATGCTTAAATGATTACACTTCTGGCCAAAGCTGATTTGTCTTCGTTTAAGTAGAACTTTAAATAAGTCTATTATTTTGATGTTAGTAATAGACATATCACAACCTCTTCACACAATGATCCTTATATTAATGATCCTTAATTAAGTTTTTTTATGATCATTTCGTCTGCCTTATTCTTAGTACCCATAATTTTTACTCACTATAATTTTCTTCTATAAATCTATATCTCATCCACTCTAATTTTTAAACCTAAAATGTTTTGCTTTGCTTAAAGTTTCTATAAGAATTAGCTCTTAAATTAAATCCTTGATTATCTCTTAAGACATGATAATCCTACTGCTCTCTTTTGATAAAGGTACTACAGAAGAAAAGTAGAGCATGATGATTAGGATAAATCGAACATGATGTCTCTTATGATAATCAAGATCTCTCTAAACATAAATGCTATTACTAAAGTTATTCCGGATTAAGTCTTTGCTAAGACTAATCTATTATATATGGAATAATCACAAGAATTCCTAAGATGCATGCCTTCATTTAAATTATAAACTACAAAGTTAAGTGGTATATGTGACTACATTATAATGTACAATACCATGACCCATAAAGTTAAGGGCTTACGCATGGAAATAAGTACAATTTTCCTAGTACATAACATACTTAGATTTTCACTTGTACAATTTGATGCCTTATAAATCAACTATAACACTCAAAAGTACCAAAGTATAATGAGTGTGTTGATAAGCAACATATGTACAAAGAAATAAATGTTTGAAATTGGAAAATAAGATGTTACTCACCTTACAACCACTGAAACTTTAAAAGAGGATTATTCTAAGGTCCATAGACAAATTACAAGTGTTAATTCCACCTCTAAGGTTCTTCAAGGGAAAATCTCACTGCATAATTATGCCATTAGACTAGGCATAAGCAACGAGGTTATTCATTATTCAGAAGAACGGTTGGATAAGCTAATTAGGTAGTCACTTACTAATGATATTTAAGTCTGGTTATTTTAAATATTCCTATTAACACATGATTAGTTGACTCTAGTTCTAAACGTTTCCTTACCAGAAGTCAAACAAACAATTAACATGAGAGTTAGTGACAAAATTAAATGTTAAGGCTATAAGAACCAAAATAAGCAGTCTTCTAACAACGCTTTTCGATACCTTATATATTCTGAAGATTAATCAGAATATAGTATCATAATTAAGCAAAGTTATGAACGTTGTGAGGTTTGCATAGTCAACATAAAGTCACACTTACCTTAAACTCTCATCTTATTTGTTCTAAATATCTGGATTGAAACATTACTAAGATCGAACTAGATGATACCTTACACTTTCACAACTTTTGTCATCATGCAAATGAGAATTTGACAAAAGGAAAATGAGACTTATAAATTTCATTCATTATAACCAAAATCATGAGAAATCATGACATGGTTAATAAGGATGATTATTCAACTAATCTCATTCTAAGTGATTTTAAATCATGACGTTAAAGCCCTAAAATATGACTTGGCTTATGGAATAAGTATGGGTCCATCATAAGTCATTCATTGACATTCGTGGAACTTATTCCAAATGGAATATTCAGACATAATTCATTTATCATTTAAAAGACTATCAACTTGTATCTAAATTTTGTCGCATATGGCTGACGGTCTTAGAAGAAATCTATTCATATATGTACTTAATAAGATTTCTATTAAATATGTCCTTAAGTTTCTTATGATATTTGGACATTAAGGAAATCCAATAAAGTCTAACGTATATATGATAAGTTCCCACGTCACGTAGCTCATTGAAACTTCTCTTGTAGCATTTCTAGAGATATCAAAGATCAGTGGGAGCATTAAGTGTCTTAATAATAACTTGCAATAGTTGAAAGAGGTGGGGGAGTGAAAACTTTATATTACTTCAATTTACACCTCTTGTACACCTCTTGTACAAGACACCGCTCCATCACGACACTGTTTCATCATTACTTGTCTCCTTAAAATCTAATGCTACTCTTACAAAAGTTTCATTTTTGCTTAATTGTGGGCACACTTAGATTTCTTACCTAAACTAACATAATCCTCAACAAGAGAAACTACAACGACTAACGTCATTAACTTGTTTCTCTATTAGAATTTGTTGGTCATTAAATATTGACCCTAAGCATGCTGAGTTCCTAAAGATTTCTAAGGTCCGTGGGAGCAGTCAAAGTTCTTATCATGACTTGCAAGGAATACAAGAGGCGGGGGGAAGAGTGTCATTAAATTTCACTCCGAATTTAACTCCGATTACCCCTCTTATACACCATACTGCACCAATTCTTACAAACTTAGAATCCAAAAAATGATAGCAACCTAACCAAGAGCTAATCCATAAAACTGAAACTTCTAATAAACCCAATAATCAACTCAGGAGGTCATCTAGGTTTAAAAGCCTACTAACTTTGATGATTACATAACCTCCCTAATTGAAGTTGAAATGGATTTTGGAAAAGTTTACTGATCCTATTTCTCATAATTAAGCCATTAGCGTCAATCAATCTTAAATCTTCTAAATGGAATAAAACTGTTTTCTAGTAAAACTGATTTTATGTGTTCTTATAATGTTTGGGATTTGATTAAATTACCTAAGAGTGTTCATAACTAAACCAAATCCTAATATAAGCGTTAAGACACGAAGAGGCATGATTGATTGTCAAATGTTATACTTAGGAAGAGATAAATTATTAAAGATTTCTTTGAGGATCATCAGTGTTCTAGTAGCTTATAACAATTTAAAGCTACATTAGATGAACATTAAAACGATTTTCCCTAACAAATGGCTGACACATTTACATGTTCCTTAGATAACAACCTAAAGTTCCAAATTGAAGGTTAAAGAATAGTTTGTCTATAAGCCAATAAAATCCATGTATGGGTTAATGCAAACATCATAATGTGATGAAATCTTAACGTAATTATTTTCATCAACAACCAAGTGGATTAATGTACCTACCTCAAGATGAGTGGGAGCAACTAAATTAAACCTGTCTATATAGATGATATTCTTTTGATAGGTATATGTTACATAATTCAAAGCATTGTTAACACAAACTTTGATATAATAAATCTCAGAGATATCTCTTACATGATTGATATCATAACATACTGAGATAGACCCAATGGGATATTAGTTCCGTTCCATAAGTTTAACATTAAAGGGGTCCTTACATGTGTAACAAACAATACTGCTCTCCTTCAGAGGATAATATGGTAAATGAGATTATTTTTTACGCTTCATTAATTAGAAGCCTTATATAAGTTCAAGTCTATACTCGTTTAGATATTACTCACATTGCAACACACTAGATATGCCTAGATTAATGTGAAGCATCTAATGGAGTATTACAATATCTTTAAAAGAAACGAGAGGCTAAAATTTAAAGAAGAAGTGAGAATTAAAACCGGTTTATTACTTTAACTTTGAAATATTCAAAGATGATAAAATGTAATTTCGGGTATATCCTTATGTCAGCAGACAAATCCATTTTATGGAGGAGTCATAATAAACTGATAATAACAACCTAAGTTATAACGACATAATATAGTCACTAAATGTTGTTGAAAATTTATCAGTGGACTCATAAGTTTATTAACTCCATATAATTAACATTTTGAAGACTTAGTGTGATAAAGTCAGTTACCATGACTCCTTGAACAATAACAGTTCGAGAGGTGCTGCATTAAATTTCGATACGCAATTAATTATTCGTTTGTGAACGAATTGAGGAAACTAAGTTTGTATCGAATACATTCATGATATGCTTAAGGATCCTATAACTGAAGGGCTATTACCCATAAGTCTTATTAAGAGAGCTCAGAGATGGGTATTAATTGATGGTCGTGCGCAACTGCATATCGTACTATGAATGACTAAGTATTAGTTAATTTTCCTCATCAGTTTGATTTTGTATGTCTCTTAGAATATGTTCAACCGGTATAATGGCATATAGACAAATAAAGTTACAAATCAAACAAAGGGCTTATGCGTATTTTGATCATAACGATTAGGTTTTAAATTAAGGCTATAGTATGATTAATGGGGGTCCTGAGTCGCATAATGATTCAACGGCTGTATTTCTCTGCTATAGTACTTGTTTAAGGCTAAAATGAGTGTTAACTCCTGATCAGGCTTATCTAATACTCATAGTAAATGATTACTCGGCTAAGTGGGAGAATGTAAGATTAAATATATTTTATTTTATTTTATATTTAATCTAGTAGCCATTATAATCATTTACATTATATGGATCAAAATATATAACAATCCTATTAAATAATTAGTTGGTAATTGTTGATGGGCCTAATTACCCTTATTAACTAATTAGGGTTTCCTCCTGGGTGCATATATAAGGAGAATAATGTGGAGGTTAAAGGGTTAGACAATTACACAAACCCTAATAACACATAACATCAATGTCGCCTCCCTCTCCATAACCGATTCCCCTTTATCGGTTTTCTTCATCACCATCATTAGATTGCACCCTAAGGAGGAACCAGATCAAGCTAACAATCATGTCAAACACTATTGCTGCGTCTCCATCTGGATTCTCTGTTGGCCTGTACTGATGCAATCAAAGGTATGTTTTCATGTTTTCCATTATGTCTAAACAGAACTGACCAACAAATCTTTGCTTCAAGAATGGGCCGCCGAGGAAGTATTTGTTAGTTTTTTAGGTTCAAGTGAGGGTAAGTTAGGCAAAAGTGGATTTCTTCTAGATGGGTGTTTTAATGAAAGAGCTGTTAAAAACATAAAAACAATATACAACTGTGATTTAATTGAGTGATGGTAATTAGTTGAATGAATGGTTTAAATTTTAGTTTTCGATTTTTTTTGTTTATGAGAGTAATGTAAAAACACGTTGCCTTTTTATGCTTTTGTTAACAATTATTAAAGTTTAATAAAATATATCAATAATGCATTGTGACTTAGTTTAAACTCTTAGCTTGTTAAGAAAAACAAGTTAGCGGAAGGTTTTGGCTTGTTAAGAAAAAACTTTGGTTTTTCTGAGTTGAGTTGGACGTTTTAGCTTGTTAAGAAACACAAATTGGGTTGAACGTTTTAGCTTGTTAGGAAAAAAAATCCAAGGCGGATTCGTTTGATTAGTTTTAAGCTTATGGTTATGCTTTTGTTGGCTTGGCGTAGTTCGGTTTGTTTACATCCTTTTAAAACTCTTTAAATCCCCATGACCGGTTTTGAAGTAACTTAACCGAAAATTTAGATTTTAGTTATAACCTAACTGAACTGAACGTTCTCATGCACACCCTTAGAATTACTAACAAGTGTTGTGTTTTCTGTTGCAACGCGAATTTGGTTTTGATTATGGCTCAAAACCGAACCTCCCCGTATATAACCCTAAACTCACCAACCTAAGTGATATGTTTCCTGTCGCATCTCGCGGGTAAACAACTAGTATATATATATATATAGGGTAAGGTTCATGCGAGAACCACCCTTATTGCGAGAACCACGAGAACCAATGTGAACACAACCTAAAATAGCTAAAAAAACCTAACCCCCACCCCCACCCCCAAAACCTAACCCCCCCCCCCCACCCCAAGCTAAATGCTAAAAACTAAAACCCCCAAAATACCTAAAAAAAACCTAAACCCCCATCCCCCACCTCCCAAAAACCTAAACCCCCCTCCCCCACCCCCCAAAAAAACCTACCCCCCCCCCCCCCAAGCTAAAATGTTAAAAACTAAAGGGAATATGTCACAGAATAGTAACCAAGTTTCAAAAGTGTTCCAATTAGGTCACTCGTATCGTTTTTGTCCCAATTAGATAACTTAACACTCAAATCGAGTCATGTCATTTTTTCTATGTGTCAAGAAAAAAATGAAGAATAAGATGTTGGGGTCGGATTATTTTAATATATGAAATTATATTTATTAAAAATAAAAACACTTTAATTACATTAAAAATTAAAAAAAAAAACAAGTTATAATTCATGTCATCACTCAAAGTTAGCATCAAATAAAATACAAAAAAGAAACAAAAATCCACATCACCATGGTTACTTATGAAATGGATGAAAAAACCCTTAATTTTAATGAAAAATGAATGTTGAGTGACCTGATTGGAAAACTTTTGAAACTTCAGTGACCTAATTGGAACACTTTTAAAACTTGGTTACTATTCTACAAAGTTACCCCAAAACTAAACCCCCAAAAAACCTAAAAAAATCTAAAAAAAAATCTAAATTTTTTTTTTAATATTTTTTATGTTAAATTCGCTACTTTTAGTAGCAAAAAAATTTTTTTTTTTTTAAAACAAAAAAAAAAATTAAAATTTTTTTTTTGCTTCGAAAAGTAGCGATTTTTTTATAAAAAATATTAAAAAAAAATTTGTGTGATTTTTAGCTATTTTTAGGCATTTTTGGTTGTGTTCACATTGGTTCTCGCGGTTCTCGCAATAAGAGGTGGTTCCTAACGGATATTTGTCCTATATATATATATATATATATATATATATATTATAGGGTGTTCATTTTAGAACTCTAAATAACTATAGAACTTTCAGAACTCCTAATAAACAATCATTTTATATATAAGTTTTTGTATTTAGGATCTTTTTATCATCTATTATATGTATTTCTTTGATTACATACATGTTAAAAGTAGTTTACATATGTTTAATTGCCAAAATTATATATATGTGTCATAACTAATTACGTATATGTAAAAAAAACTAGTTTACATATGTGTAATTATAAAATTACATATAAAAATGATAAAATTACTTTTAACATGTATGTAATCGTAAAAATACACATAATAAATGATAAAATTATCCTAAACATAAAAATATATAAATAAAAAGATTGTTTATTAGGAGTTTTGCGAGTTCTGTAAATATTTTTGGTTCTGAAATGATCCTGGTCCTATATATATAAATAAAAAGATTGTTTATTGTACGAGAATTCGACCAAAGGTAAGTACGCGTCCCAATTACCACCGAAATCTATGACACACGAACGGAGCATGTCTTCAAGGGTATGAATCATTCTTTCAGTCTGACCGTCGGTTTGGGGATGGAACGCGGTACTTAGATTAAGAGTAGTACCGAGAGTAGATTGAAACGTTTCCCAACAACGGGAGGTAAACCGACCATCACGGTCAAAGATGATGCCGCGAGGCGTCCCATGTCGACTAATGATCTCGTTGGTGTAGATCCGGGCTAATCTTTCTACCTTGTAGTCTTCTCGTATCGGTAGGAAGTGAGCTGACTTAGTTAAACGGTCAACCACAACCCAAATGCTATCATGACCAGATTGAGTACGCAGAAGTTTTGTTATGAAGTCCATGGCTATACTCTCTCATTTCCACATCGGGATTTCGGGCTGAACGAGTAAGCCAGAGGGTCTTTGATGCTCAGCCTTGACCTTGGAGCAGGTCAGGCATTTCGAAACATAGATTGTGATATCCTTCTTTATGCCCGGCCACCAATACTTGTAGAGCATGTCCTAGTACATCTTGTCGGCACCGGGATGAATAGAATATCGAGATTTGTGGGCTTCGTCCATCAGGAGTTGTCGCAAGTTCGTACGCTTGGGAATCCACATTCGGTCCAAATAATGAAAAATACCATTCGACTTATTCTCGAGTTGGGCGCCATCATTTAGAATCCTTTCCTTCTTCAAAGTTCGCTCGGTAAAACAAGCATGCTGCGCGTCACGGATGAGAGTTTCGAGATGAAATTGGGCTTGAGAATTACGAACGCTAAGCAAGTAGCTTCGTCGACTGAGGGCGTCGGCAACGACGTTTGCTTTGCCTGGATGGTAACGAATCTCACAGTCGTAATCGTTGAGCAGTTCTACCCACCGGCGTTGACGCATATTCAGTTCCTTTTGGTCAAAGATGTGTTGTAGGCTCCTATGATCGGTGAAGATCGTACACTTAGTACCATAAAGGTATTTTCACCAAATCATTAACGCAAAAACAACTGCGCCAAGCTCGAGGTCGTGTGTGGTGTAGTTCTTCTCATGGATTTTGAGCTGTCGAGAAGTGTACGCGATAACCCTATCTCGTTGCATGAGAACACAACCGAGACCAAGGTTTGAGGCATCGCAGTAGACTACGAAGTTGTCGTTTTCGTCGAGCAATGAGAGCACGGGGGCATTCCAAAGCATAGTCATGGGGGTTTGAAAGGCTTCCTCCTATTTAGTTCCCCAAACAAAAGGTTTATCCTTATGCGTAAGAGAGGTTAACGGCATGACGATTTTGGAGAAACCTTCGATGAAACGGCGATAATAGCCTGCCAGTCTGAGAAAAGAGCTGACTTCAGATGGATTCTTGGGTATAACCCAACTCTTAACGGCTCCGATCTTTGCAGGGTCAACGTGGATACCTTGACTATTGACAATGTGACCCAAGAATTGAACCTCCTCCAGCCAGAATTCACACTTGGAGAACTTGGCATAGAGACGGTTTCCCTGGAGTAACTCAAGAACCAAACGTAGATGCTGCGAGTGTTCGGCTTTTGATTTTGAATAGATCATGATTGTCACACCCCCAAAATCCACACGCGGGGTATCATCGCTTGGAGGCGTAACTGACCAGGATCAAGCCACCAATCATATTGAACAATGTAATTAGTAAATGTAATTCAACCAAACAATATGAAAGGTGTTCAAAACAAAAGTATAGTATCAATGTTTAGCGGAAGCATAAATGAAAACCCAACATAAGTAATAAGTTTGAAATGTCATAAACGTTTAGCATGGCATCCACGATCCATGTCCCACAACGACTGTGCCTCCCCGTGCAAACTCCATGAGTACCTAACGACATGCAAGGCATGTAACAACGAGTCAACAACAAAGTTGGGCGAGTTCACAATTGGTTGTTTAGTTATAGTATTTGTGCGTAAATCATTTGTTCGCTTGTACCAGGTATCGTATTAATTCGTATCGCGGTCTCCCAGACATGTGTGCGAAGGTTAGTGGGGGCTTCCCATGTATTCTAGACTAGTTGTATTTGTATCGCGGCCCTCCAGGCATGTTTGCGAAGTTTAGTATTTGTATCACGGCCAATCCAGGCATGTGTGCGAAGATTAGTATTCGTATCGCGGCCATTCCAGGCATGTGTGCGAAGATTAGTATTCGTATCGCGGCCATTCCAGGCATGTGTGCGAAGATTAGTGGGGGCTTCCCATGTGTTACTAGTCTAGCTGTATCTATAAGTGACCTTCTCCTAACGAGGTCAGTGGTACGTATTCCAGTAACGATGAAAGTATAAGTAATCATTTAACCCCATTCCCAACCCCGGGAATCCCATGCCTTGGTAAGAGTGTGAACTCACCTTGGTTTGCTCGGTATGCTAAGTTATGTGCTCACAAGAAATCAGTCAAGTCCTATAGTGTGCACGTATACTCAATCAGTACATGTTTGTAAGGTTTCGCATGCAATCAATATCACAGAGTGTGTTTGACAGTTAATATTATGTAACACACAAACAACTAATCACATTCATGCAACTCAAGCTTTACATTAGAGGCTTTCTCAGTTTGTTTTAACCCAGTTACTCAACAGTCTTGGTAAACTTAACGGTGTTAATCAGGATCAGAAATAGTAAACATAATAGAGTTAACACCCTTAATGTAGTCACTGTGTCATAACAGAGTTACATCAACATTAGCAGAGTTATCACATACAATAAGCTTAACATACGTAACCTAGTTAACATAACCCAGTTAACATATTAACAGAACTAATATACTAACTGAGTTGCTGAACTAACAGAGTTATTGCTTAACAAACTGAGTAAATAACTAACAGGGTTACATACTTAACCGAATTTACTAACAAAGTTAACTGTGCAAAACAATTCAACGAAATCCCTGAGTGGCGAAATCCCCTAGGCGACGGTTTGTGTTTTCGTCGGCACCATCATCATCAACAACCGTTACGTATCAAAACCCTAACGCTAAGCCATATCATCAAACGATCACCCACACATACACGACAGTAATACATAGTCATTCAACATCGGATTTATATGATCATCAAACATTACAGTGAACATGCATCGAGATCTAAACAATTATCATAACAGTACCAGACCTAACCCACATGATTCCTGACCGAACATCAAACATATCCACTATCACATATAATAATACCAATCAATACATCACATATTATCAAACCAGATTTCAATGTGGATAATTCAACATGCTACCACTAAGAATAAAATAATAGTTCATGCACCAAGTTATCAATTATATCAATATATGAATATTAATACAACCACATGCCCCCCCTGACAATTCACATGCAAAATGAACAAATGAACAAAATGGCTGTTGAAGTAATCATTATTCAATATTGGCTGCACTTTCAAGATATCACACATGCATGATCATATAACCTAATCGCATATATATTAAATCCATAAACAAAGTTATCTAACAGTTACATCATAATATCAACCAAATAATCACAAGTGTTTATAACCCACTAACCGAATAAGGATGATCAAATCAGGGAATCAAACTTCGAATGAGAGAAGGGCAGCCGTCGGTTTCAAAGAAAAACGAGAGAGAATGTGAGAGGCGGTTAGGGTTGTTGCCGGTTACAAGTTCACGCAAAGGTTGGGGCAAAAATATACTTGATCGCTACTGGGCCCAAAAGCCCATACCTTGTATTCGCCGGCCTGCCAGTGACGAAAACACTTAGGTGTTTTCGGCCAAGGGTTGTTTTCGGCCATGGGGTTCCCTTTTTGTAATTTTAATTATACCTCTATAATGCTAATTACAAAACGTATTATTCACATACACACTTATAATACACACCAAGAATATATAAACAACGCTTGTAATGCACACCAAATATATAAAAGCAACACTTTGCGAATAAGTATTAAGTTAAGTCGAATAGAGACCTTGAAACTCGGGTTGTCACATTATCCCCAACTTGAAAGAAATTTCGTCCCGAAATTTTGCACGTAGTTACTGAGGAAGCTAGTTGTGTTGTGTAGTTTACTGGTTTTCCTGGGGTGTCACATCATCCCCCCGTTGATTTGGAATTTCGTCATGAAATTCTGTAGTAGCTTCAGCCTCAGAAGTGGTTGTACTGTTTGCGAATAGTTGGGGATACTTTTGTTTCATTTGGTCTTCGCGTTCCCAGGTGAACTTTGGGCCGCGACGTGAGTTCCAACGAACTCGAACGAGAGGTATTCTAGTACGCTTGAGGACCTTAACATCCCGGTCCGTGATTTCAACTGGTTCCTCGACGAATCGTAAATGCTCGTCGATAGTGAGCTCCTTCAAAGGAACTACGAGAGTCTCATCTGACAGACACCTCTTCAGATTCGACACGTGGAAAACGTTGTGAACTGCACTGAGTTCTGCTGGTAGGTTCAGTTTGTAGGCCACCTTGCGTATTTTCTCGATGACTTCGAAGGGTCCGACGTATCGTGGGTTAAGTTTGCCTCGTTTACCAAAACGAACCACACCCTTCCAGGGTGAAACTTTGAGTAGCACTCGCTCCCCAACCTGGAGCTCGAGTGGTTTCCTGTCCTTATAGGCGTAACTTTTCTAACGGTCACGAGCTGCCGCCATTCGTTGTCGTACTTGAGCAATTCGTTCTGTTGTGTCTACCACAAGTTATGGGCCAGTGATCTTACTATCCCCCACTTCTGCCCAACAAAGAGGTGATCGGCATTCACGCCCGTACAATGCCTCAAACGGAGCAGCTTTAATGCTGGTGTGGTAGCTGTTATTGTATGAAAATTCCACAAGTGGCAGATGCTTTTCCCAGCCGTTGCCAAAGTCAATTACACATGCCCTAAGCATGTCTTCGAGGGTCTGGATGGTGCGTTCAGACTGCCCATCCGTTTGCGGGTGATAAGCTGTGCTCATATCTAAACGTGAGCCAAAAGACTTGTGCATTGCTTGTCAAAGTTCTGAAGTAAAGCGTGCATCACGATCAGAGATAATAGAGGTGGGCACTCCGTGCCTCGAGACAACTTTCTTAAGATATACGTCTGCTAGTGTGGAGAACTTATCCGTTTCCTTGATAGCCAATAAGTGAGCAGACTTTGTGAGTCAATCCACGATCACCCAAATAGTATCATTCCCACGTTGAGATCTTGGCAGGCCAGTAACAAAATCCATGGAAATTTGCTCCCATTTCCATTGTGGTATCTCTGGTTGTTGGAGTAGGCCTGATGGTTTCTGGTATTCGGTCTTGACTCTCGCACAAGTCAAACATTTGCTAACGTAAGTTGCTATGTGAGCTTTCATGCTAGGCCACCAATACGTAGTTCTGAGATCGTGGTACATCTTATCCGAACTGGGGTGTACTGAGTAGCGAGACTTATGAGCTTCATCCATTACAAGCTCGCGTAAGTTGCCATAGAGTGGGACCCAGATGCGTCCCGTTACATAGTAGGCGCCGTCTGCCTTTTGTTCCAACCGTTGCCTTGAACTGCGTAGGGCTTCAGCCCTGACGTTTTCTGGTTTCAATGCTTCTACCTGAGCATCTCGTATCTGAGAAGGAAGACTATACTGAATAGTGAGTTGCAACGCCATACACGCCTAGGTGTAGTATCCTTTTGACTGAGGGCGTCAGCCACCACATTGGCTTTGCCCAGATGGTACTTTATGGCACATTCGTAATCGTTTAAAAGCTCGACCCATCGACGCTGACGCATGTTCAACTCTTTCTGCTTGAAGATATGCTCGAGACTCCTGTGATCGGTGTAGATGGTGCACTTGGTACCGTACAGGTAATGTCGCCATATCTTGAGCGCAAAAACAACAGCTCCCAGCTCTAAATCGTGTGTAGTATAATTCCGTTCGTGAATCTTAAGTTGGCGTGAAGCATAAGCAATGACTTTATCCCGTTGCATCAACACACACCCAAGACCCTGAATAGATGCGTCGCAGTAGACTACAAAATCGTCTGTGCCTTCAGGCAATGAGAGGATAGGTGCGCAACAAAGTCTATCCTTTAAGTGCTGAAATGCTGATTCCTGTGCATTTCCCCAACGATAGATAACGCCTTTCTGAGTTAGTGAGGTGAGGGGTTGTACAATCTTTGAGAAGTCTTTGATGAACCTTCTGTAGTAGCCCGCCAAACCCAAAAATTGGTGGATTTCTGTTGGTGTACACAGTGCAGGCTAGTTCCTGATCGAATCAACTTTCGATGGATCAACATAAATCCCATCCTTGTTTACCACGTGGCCTAGAAAGTGGACTTCACGAAGCCAGAATTCGCATTTCGAAAACTTGGCGTACAGCTGTTCAGTTCGAAGGAGTTCCAAAATAAGCCGCAGATGTTGCTCGTGTTCCTCCTGGCTCTTGGAGTAGATCAAAATGTCGTCGATAAAGACAATAACGAATTTGTCTAGGTAGGGCTTCCATACTCTGTTCATAAGGTCCATGAAGACCGCAGGCACGTTTGTTAACCCGAGTGGCATGACTAGAAACTCGTAGTGGCCGTAGCGAGTTCTGAATGCTGTTTTGGAGACGTCCTCATCCCGGACTCTCAGTTGATGGTAGCCTGACCTCAGGTCAATCTTCGAGTAATAGCTCGACCCTTGCAACTGATCGAACAAGTCGTCAATGCGTGGAGAGGATAGCGATTCTTCACGGTCACCTTGTTCAGTTCGCGGTAATCTATGCACATGTGGAAGGTACCGTCTTTCTTCTTCACAAATAATACTGGAGCTCCCCATGGCGAAGAGCTAGGACGAATGAAACCTTTATCCAAGAGTCCTTGCAATTGTTTGGACAGTTCTTCCAGTTCAGTAGGAGCTAAGCGATAAGGTGCTCGAGCTATGGGTGCTACTCCAGGAGCTAGCTCAATCTGAAATTCGACCTGGCGATGAGGCGGTAGCCCAGGTAAATCTTCAGGAAACACTTGAGGAAAGTCGCGTACTACTGGAATATCCTCTATTCTCTTCTCTTTCGATGATGCGTCAGTAACAAGTGCTAACATAGCAGTGTGGCACTTTCGCAAACACTTCTGGGCCTTAAGGAAAGAGATCATGCCCACTACAGCACCACTCTTGTCGCCTTGAATTTCGAGAGGTTCCTTGCCAGAACGGGGAATACGAACAATCTTCTCTTTGCATAGGATCTCTGCTTGCTGTTGGGATAACCAATCCATCCCAATGACGATGTCAAAACTACCCAGGACTATAGGAATGAGATCGATAAGGAAAGTCCATCACCACGTTAGGATCATTCCTTGCGTCGCCCTGACCTATCACGAACGCTCGACCCCTGGCACCATTGCCGTTGTTATTACCCCCTTTGTTTTACCCATTGCCCTGATTATTGTTGTTGTTGTTGTTGTTGTTGTTGGTTCTGATTAGCAGGTCGCGAGCTCCTGCAATCCTTAGCTTCATGACTCATCTTGAGACACCTCTGGCAACAACCCCTGTTGCACTGACCACTGTGGTGTCTGTTGCATCTATTGCACTTTGGGTGGTTTCTTTGATATCCACCCTGCCCTTGACTACCAGAAGATTACTGACCAGGACTCTGGTAGTCGTCGATCTTTCGCTGCTGTGCCTGGGACTGAACCGAAGTCGAACCCTTGCTGGAGGTTCTATCCCATTTTCGCTTGTTGTCACTGGGAGTAGCAGTAGTAGCAGTAGCAGTAGCAGTAGCAGTAGCAGTAGTAGTAGTAGTACCTATACGCTTAGGCAGTCTGTTCTGTTCCATTGCCTGGTCTGTGAGACGATGAGCAAGACGAGTAACATCCTGGATAGTAGCAAGGTTAGCAGCAGTCACATGGCTTTGAATCTCTGGTACTAAGCCTTTGAGGTACAGCTCAATGCGCTTGATGGGAGGATCCACCATAGTTGGACACAAAATTGCCAGTTCGTTAGATCGCTGCGTATACGCCTCTATCTCTGACCCCGTCATATTCAAGTTGAAGAACTCCACTTCCATTTTGTGGATGTCATCACGGTTACAGTATTCTCGCTTGATCAGTTCCTTAAAATCATTCCATGGGGTGGCATTAGCAGCCGTCAGCCCCAGCATCTGAACTTGCGCGTTCCACCAAGTTAGCGCAGTGCCTTCGAGAGTACCAGTGGCGTACTTCACCCTACGAGCCTCAGGGCATTCACACATTTCGAAGACCGATTCGAGCTTCTCAAACCAGTGGAGGAGTCCAACGGCCCCCATTCAGTGCCACTGAAAGTACTAGAATGATAGTCCATGAAAGTTTGGAACGTGCACACAGGTGGCTGAGCGTGTTAACCTGTCGTGTGCGTAAGAGTAAACATACTTGAGCACGAGTGTTGGTTTACGAGAGTAGGATCTAAAGATCCTAGAGTAAGTGGTGATGGCAGGTTACACCTCCTGCCTGGGCAGCTGCGAGTGCTGCAGTAACTTGTTCAGTGATCGAAGCCGCCAACTGGGCTTGAGTTAGGTTAACGCGTCCACTCATGATCTTGATATCAAGGAGAACATGGGTGAGAGAGGTTCGCGAAAGTGCAATGACAGAAGAGAGTAAGCACATAAGTGTTTCAATCAACAGTCGTTACGTTTATCTAAGCATACCATGAGCAAAGTTCTATGTAATCTAGCAAGCAGGAAATGTAAACATAAATCATATCACCTAGAATGTCGAGTCTTGCACGTGGAGCGAAGCGTCGTTGTGGATCGTTGAGCACTGTACAGGTTATAGTCTGGTTTTAACAAAAACGTTTTCCCCTTATTAAAACCAAGTTCACTATAACCAATGGCTCTGATACCAATCTGTCACACCCCCAAAATCCACACGCGGGGTATCACCGCTTGGAGGCGTGACTGACCACGATCAAGCCACCAATCATATTGAACAATGTAATTAGTAAATGTAATTCAACCAAACAATATGAAAGGTGTTCAAAATAAAAGTATAGTATCAATGTTTAGCGGAAGCATAAATGAAAACCCAACATAAGTAATAAGTTTAAAATGTCATAAACGTTTAGCATGGCATCCACGATCCATGTCCCACAACGACTGTGCCTCCCCGCGCAAGCTCCATGAGTACCTAACGACCTGCAAGGCATGTAACAACGAGTCAACAACAAAGTTGAGCGAGTTCACAGTTGGTTGTTTAGTTATAGTATTCGTGCGTAAATCATTTGTTCGCTTGTACCAGGTATCGTATTAATTCGTATCGCGGTCTCCCAGACATGTGTGCGAAGGTTAGTGGGGACTTCCCATGTATTCTAGACTAGTTGTATTTGTATCGCGGCCCTCCAGGCATGTTTGCGAAGTTTAGTATTCGTATCGCGGCCATTCCAGGCATGTGTGCGAAGATTAGTATTCGTATCGCGGCCATTCCAGGCATGTGTGCGAAGATTAGTGGGGGCTTCCCATGTGTTACTAGTCTAGCTGTATCTATAAGTGACCTTCTCCTAACGAGGTCAGTGGTACGTATTCCAGTAACGATGAAAGTATAAGTAATCATTTAACCCCATTCCCAACCCCGGGAATCCCATGCCTTGGTAAGAGTGTGAACTCACCTTGGTTTGCTCGGTATGCTAAGTTATGTGCTCACAAGAAATCAGTCAAGTCCTATAGTGTGCACGTATACTCAATCAGTACATGTTTGTAAGGTTTCGCATGCAATCAATATCACAGAGTGTGTATGACAGTTAATATTATGTAACACACAAACAGTTAATCACATTCATGCAACTCAAGCTTTACATTAGAGGCTTTCTCAGTTTGTTTTAACCCAGTTACTCAACAGTCTTTGTAAACTTAACGGTGTTAATTAGGATCAGAAATAGTATACATAATAGAGTTAACACCCTTAATGTAGTCACTGTGTCATAACAGAGTTACATCAACATTAGCAGAGTTATCACATACAATAAGCTTAACATACGTAACCTAGTTAACATAACCCAGTTAACATATTAACAGAACTAATATACTAACTGAGTTGCTGAACTAACAGAGTTATTGCTTAACAAGTTTAACAAACTGAGTAAATAACTAACAGGGTTACATACTTAATAGAATTTACTAACAAAGTTAACTGTGCAAAACAATTCAACGAAATCCCTGAGTGGCGAAATCCCCTAGGCGACGGTTTGTGTTTTCTTCGGCACCATCATCATCAACAACCGTTACGTATCAAAACCCTAACGCTAAGCCATATCATCAAACGATCACCCACACATACACGACAGTAATACATAGTCATTCAACATCGGATTTATATGATCATCAAACATTACAGTGAACATGCATCGAGATCTAAACAATTATCATAACAGTACCAGACCTAACCCACATGATTCCTGACCGAACATCAAACATATCCACTATCACATATAATAATACCAATCAATACATCACATATTATCAAACCAGATTTCAATGTGGATAATTCAACATGCTACCACTAAGAATAAAATAATAGTTCATGCACCAAGTTATCGATTATATCAATATATGAATATTAATACAACCACATGCCCCCCCTGACAATTCACATGCAAAATGAACAAATGAACAAAATGGTTGTTGAAGTAATCATTATCCAATATTGGCTACACTTTCAAGATATCACACATGCATGATCATATAACCTAATCGCATATATATTAAATCCATAAACAAAGTTATCTAACAGTTACATCATAATATCAACCAAATAATCACAAGTGTTTATAACCCACTAACCGAATAAGGATGATTAAATCAGGGAATCAAACTTCGAATGAGAGAAGGGCAGCCGTCGATTTCAAAGAAAAACGAGAGAGAATATCAGAGGCGGTTAGGGTTGTTGCCGGTTAAAAGTTCACGCAAAGGTTGGGTCAAAAATATACTTGATCGCTACTGGGCCCAAAAGCCCATACCTTGTATTCGCCGGCCTACCAGTGACGAAAACACTTAGGTGTTTTCGGCCAAGGGTTGTTTTCGGCCAAGGGGTTCCCTTTTTTTAATTTTAATTATACCTCTATAATGCTAATTACAAAACGTATTATTCACATACACACTTATAATACACACCAAGAATATATAAACAACGCTTGTAATGCACACCAAATATATAAAAGCAACACTTTGTGAATAAGTATTAAGTTAAGTCGAATAGAGACCTTGAAACTCGGGTTGTCACAAGGATATCGTCGATGAATACGATTACGAAGTGATCAAGGAAGGGTTTGCACACTCGATTCATTAAATCCATGAAGACTGTAGGAGCGTTGGTCAAACCAAAAGGCATGACAACGAACTCATAGTGACCATAGCGGGTTCGAAAAACGGTTTTGGGTATAACCTCCTCTTGAATACGCAGTTGGTGATAGCCTGAATGTAGATCGATCTTAGAGAAACACGTAGCACCATGTAGCTGATCAAACAAATCATCGATTCGAGGCAAGGGATAGCGATTCTTGATTGTCAACTTATTCAACTCCCTATAGTTGATGCACATCCTGAACGAACCATCCTTCTTTTTGACGAAAAGGACAGTCGCGCCCCATGGAGAGGTGACTTGTAGCTGATCAAACAAATCATCCTGGAGCTGACTTGAGAGTTCGCGCATTTCAGAAGGAGCGAGATGATACGGCGCTTTAGCAACAGGGTTGGCTCCAGGAATGAGGTCGATTCTGAAATCGATATCACGAGCGGGTGGTAACCCGGGTAGATCATCGAAAAAAACGTTAGGAAATTCACGAACAACGGGGACCTGATCCACCTCCTTAACTTCCTTTTTCCCCGCTACTACAATGTGCCAAGAAAGCTTGGTATTCCTTGCGGAGATACCTGCTAGCCTGAACACACGACATGAGTTGGAGTTTCCACCGTAAACACACAGTTGATCACCATTAGCGAGGCTGCTGGTTTTTGCTGGCGTTAATGGTATTCCTTACGGAGATACCTTGCGGGCGTTAATGTTCAAAGCGCGTCCGCGGGCTGCTGGTTGTTGCTGCTGTTACTGAGGCTGCTGCTGTTGTGGCTCTTGCTTGACCACTCGGTTCAGGCACATGTTGGCGAAGTGGTTGGGATCACCACACACATAGCAAGCTCTAGCATTGATCGCGGGTGCCTGAGCTGCTTGATGGCCTTGAGGAGCAGCAAGGAGAGCTTGATGAGCAGGAGCTTGACCTTGGGTTGGAGCAGGGTTTTGACGTGGACCTGTACGGCAGTTATTGGTGAAATGGTCGTACATGTTGCAATGAGCGCATTATCTGCAGACGATTCCCACTGGGTGGTGATAAGTACAAGTAGGGCCGACCGGATGAGGACCAGTATACGCACGCTTCGCTGGCGGTGCATTGGTAATCGGGGTCGCTACTTGGCGGTGTTGATGTTGCTAAGGAGCTGGAACAACTTGAAGTGGGGCAGCAATGGTTACAGCGCAGTTCTTGTTGCTGGAACTGCTGTTGTTCTTTCTCTTGCATCTCGAAAGCTTGGATGACTGAGGAGCAGTGGAGGTTTCAGCGGTTGAAGCAGTGGTAGCTTGATGCAGATTCTTGGGAGCTTTATCCCAGACACCAGACTTGACTCGCTTGTCGTTGATCTCAGCAGCGAGCAAGTAAGTTTCTTCAATCGTCGTCGTCTTTGCTGCTTGAACAAAATCAGCCACGCAATCCGAAAGAGCACGGATATACTTTTTGATGGCGATTTCGAGTGTCTTGACTTGGTCCGGACAGATTATACTCAACTGCTTGAAGCGCGCAGTCAAACCAGCGTTGTCACCTTCTTTTTGCTTAATGTGCCAGAATTCATCCTCCAACTTTTGGCGCTCATGGGGAGGGCATAACTCTTCCATCATCATGTCCTTTAACTCATCCCATGATAGCCCGTAAGCTGCATCATTTTTGCGTTTGTTTCTCTCGGCCGTCCACCAGTCTAAAGCACGGGACTGGAAGACGCCAGTTGCGTTGAGAGTGCGAAGATTGTCAGGACAGCCACTCTGACGCAGGGTGACCTCGATAGAATCAAACCATTAGAAGATGGCCGTAGGACCATCTTCACCAGTAAACTCTTTCGGTCCGCAGGCTTTGAACTGCTTGAAGCTAAAAGCAGCTTTTGGCGAATCGGTTCGGGAATCTTCAGAAGACTTGCTTGCATTCTCGTTTAGTTCACTCATGATCTGGGGAATGACTTTAGCGATTTGGTTGGCGACGAGAGAAGCAAGTCGCTTGTCGACGTGCTTACGTCTAGCAACTCATGAGTGTAGGGATCCAGATGACGACATTGTCTGCAACAGACAGCGCCATAGGATTCAAAACACTATTCAAATATTCCTAGTATAGTCTTGCGATTTACCATAAAGCTCAGGAACACGTATCCACATAACACAAAAACCACATAGGCACATAAACACATAAGCACATAATCACGTAGGGCACAGAAACACGTAGGCACGTAAGGCACAGAACCACATGAGGCAATCAGAATACAGAAACCTAGCTATATGTTGCACGTATTCCCTATCCTTCACAGCACGTATAGCGATTAATTACAACGATTGCGAGTATCGAGCAGCGATTGTGAATAATGACTAGCGATTTGTTAGCGTGTTGAGGTAGATGTGCAGTGCGAGTTGTGCATGTTTGGTCGAAATGAATAGCGAAAATGATTAAATCACCAAAATCGAAACACGATATCACATAAAAGCACACAAAGTCCACATAAAAGCGACAAATATCAGAGTCAGCAGTTGCGGGATCAGAATCGAAACACATAGAAATAGAGAATAGATCATCTGAGGCTGGCAGACGTCGACTACCCAAAGCGATTCAACTATTCATAAGGACTTTAAGTTCACACTTTGGCTTTCGGGACTATTCTCTCACTTCGATTCGAGCGATCGTCACACATCCTTCCAGTCTCGGTGTGACCTCAAGTCGTTGGAGTCCGTTGAGACTTTGGTGGGAATTTTGTAAAACCACATTAGGGAGTAGAACGAGTCATCAAGGTTCGGGTTTCACCCCTAACTTAGTGACTACGTTCCTGCTTGTGTAAGAATTTACGAGATAGACAAGGAGATATGCGTCGAAGTATGGATTTCACTCCTGATTCAACGCAAATTCCCTTGTTTTATAGTAAAATAGCAATTCAAACGAGCAACTTGGTTAAGAGTTTGCGGCTTTTCACACCTAATCTTAACCAGATAATTCATTTGTGAAATCAACCATAGGAAAGGCTGATCTTGCGCGGGACTGTAGTATGCGATGTTCGCGCAAGTGTGTAGTGTACAGCGAGTTCGAGCGAGAAATAGCGAGTAAGCTCGTACAAAACCCCTACTGGGTATGCACAAGTCGGTCTATTGGTGCTTAGACTATAGACTAGGGTGTTCTAAGACATCAACCCGGACTAGGTCGAGTCTCGCCTAATTCCCTATAGTTATGGCTCTGATACCAATCTGTCACACCCCAACCGATGGCGGAAACATCGGGACTTGGCACTGAGCGAAACAGATTGTCCATGAGTATCCATAACAACTATCCATTACCTGATATTTAAAACGTCATGTCCCATACCACAACATATCCAAATAAAAATAGTTATTACAAATAATTGTCTCATAAACAAATTCTGCTAAGGCAACTCAGATTTAAGCGTGACATAACTAGACCCCTAGCTTGATTCATCAAAGCACAGCAATCCCTAGCATCTTAAGCGCCTGCCACATACGTTAAAATAAAGGTCAATACACATAGTGTAAAGGTGAGCATATAAGTTTGATAAAAGCATAATAGAGTTTGAAATCGTTTACGCATAACCAACATGTACAACGTATAATGTGAAGCATGTAAGTTATCGACAAAGATCCTATCAATACCAATGACTGCGAATAGCGAGTGCGCAACACATGTTCACCACTGTGAACACGTGAAGTAATTGTCCTTAACAACCCCTGAGTGAACAGGTGCTGAGTCCAAACTATAGTACTATCGTTGCTAAGGCAGGTAAACAACAATCAATGTGTTAACATAACAAACAGGCATTCATCGAGTCACGTATAACATGCGTTAGAGGTCAGCGTATAAATAGTGTTTGCATTGTGTGTTCGATGTGATTTAGAATAAGTAACGTATGTAACACCCAAAAGTGCGTAAAGCAAAAAGGGAACGAGTATACTCACAGATTGTGTTTAACAAGTAAACACTCTCTTGGATTGAAGTGAGCGTTGAGGGAGATTAGCCTGAATAGTTAACGATAGCGTAACGATGAGCGGCACGTAAAACGATGCAAGTGTACCAAGGATCGGATGGCAATCCGATGGGATGGCCAGTCGATTGGGTGGCAATCCGTTCGGATGGTCATCGGCCATTCGATTGGATTGTCACCTCGTTTGGTGAGGATGTGTTCGTGTTTGATGGTTTGTACTTTGAAGTTTTCGTTGTAGCATTTTGAAAATAGAGAAGTATCTCTACTCTTCAGGTCGGTCGATCGAACGGTGGCTCGCAATCCGATTGGCGAGTCTTCTTAGTTTGAGAACAAGTTCACAGCAGGACGGTCACTCGATCGGATGGCATTCTGATTGGGTGGCAATCCGTTAGTTACTGATGTTCTTTTAGAAATTGATAAGGTACCAAAGTCCCAGACGTCACTTGATCGGGTGGTCGTTCGATCGGATGGCAATCCGATCGGACGGCAATCCGTTCGACGTTCAGAACCTTGAGAAAAAAAAGCTTAAGAGTGGAACCAAGTGCAACCCGATCGGATGGCAATCCGATCGGACGGCAATCCGTCCCAATGATCTTGATCGTCTTGACACATGATTTTGTTTGAAGTTTTGTAGATTTGCACGAGACATTATGATAACTAGCTTAAACAACAGAACCCTATCTCGGTTCAAGTGACCCGATCGAACAGGAATCACCCAAGTCCGACCAATTCATGGTTTGAGACGGTGTTCATGTTCAAACCCGAAATCAGTAGTCTCTTAGATAGAATCCAGATCTTGAACTAACCCATCACTAAGGAAGAGTAGAAGATTAGAACAAGCTCCGATCCTACCGGTTTTGAGTGCATTGGGTGTAAAAGAGTTGAAAGAAAGTTGGAAAACCTTCTTTCAATCCTTTTAATCATGAATTTGAGGAGATTTATGCGAAAACATTGTTTAATCCTGTGGAAATCCTTCAGATCTAAGTTGTTCTTGGTGGAATGAAGCCAACATTGAAGTTCATAAGAACTCCATGATGACGTCACCCTAGAACACCTCAATTCCAGTGATTTCACGGTTAAAAGTTAAAGATTCAAGGGTGAAAATGATGTAGAAGTGTGTGTAGATCATAGAAGTACAAGATTTAGGTTGGAAACTTACAAGAATCGAGAGAAACCGAGAGAAATGAGAGCTTGAGTGCGGCTGGTCGAACAAGGGAGCCGTCACATCACAAATGATGTGACATGTGAGTATTTACAGGGTTTCCCAAAAAGGAAAGTGGGGGAAAGTGGCTGGTCGATCGGGTGGCAGCCCGATCAGGTGGCAACTCGATCGGATGACAACCCGATCGGATGGCAATCCGATCGGATGGCCACTCGATCAGTTGGCCACTCGATCCTAGTGTTCGGCGCAATGAGTTTTGTCGTTTCGATTCGTGTATTGAGCGTTGCGATGCGATTTGAGAGAGCAATGCGATAGTATTACCCATTAGTTACGCAAAGAACATAACTACTATATCTAACATACAATCACTATAATTAACTTGCGTTTAGCGTTTGCGATTCGATTGGGATGCGATAGATTTGCGATGGCGATTAACACCTCAACATAAACATAAGATGCACAAGTAACACATAAATGGCACACACACGTAAAACAATATCCAGAACACATAATTCGAGTTGCGATTGCGATTAGTGATAAATCGATTAAACATGCGATTAAATAGCGATTAAACCTCGATCATTAATAGATACTCCACATAATACAACCTAAGTAAATAAATAAATAGATTCGATTACAAGTCAAAGAAGTCAAAACAGTAGTTGAGCAAGGAGTGACAAATCGCAATTAGCAATCTTTTCTTCCTTTGACTTCAATCTTGACTTTGACTTTCAAAACACGAGGTGTTACACAATGATACAGGAACATAGAGTAACCAAGAAAATGTTAAATAAACAATGATATAGTAACATAGAGTAGTAAAGCATGTAAAAACTAGAAAAACAAACAATGAACAATGATAAATAAACACTGATATAGGAACATACAGTTATCAAGCATGTAAAAACTATTTCTGTATACTACCTTTAGTCTCCTATCGTATAAATTGCAATTGTTGTTGGCCCAGATTTGTGGGTGATGTAGCAGTCGATGTTGAAGTATTGTCATCGGAAATTGAGTGTTCGGCTACAACGACATTTTCTGATGTAGACATAGATTCAATAGTATGGATATAAAAATGAGGTCTTTTTATAGGCTGAAGTTGACCTAACTTTGTTAATGTCATTATCAGATTGACGAGGAGGATATATATGTGATGAATCAAAGGATGCCATTTGTATTACATAGGGGTTACAAGTGAAATTATGTTTATTTGTATATGGATGACAAAAAACAATATAATCGGACAAAAAAGGATGTAATTTGTTGTGCTTACCGGATAAATGTTGTATTCAACTGAGGAATCATATAAGTCAAACACGTAATGAGGATGTGTTCAACAATTTATTGCTCTTATCCGCAACCCGGGCACAATGTGTTGCTGATCTGAATTCGCCTTTTTTCCAGATCCGTCTTTGTCAGTAACCTGCCTTCGACGCCTTTCCATGCTAACATATTGGCTTTAGGTGTAGCCCAGCCATTCCAGGTCATTACAAAGCTACTCGACGGGTCCCCGCTTGTGACAGACAAATACTCTCAAACTGTTTTAATAATGAAAGTCGACTTATTTTTCCGAGTGCCAACCCCACCCATATTGACCCGTCTTCATTCTGGTGTCAGGAACGCCAAAAGCTACATAAACTCCACCAATGCCTCCCCAGTTTTCGGATTGTTCTTCCATTGTCAATCCCACACAGTCACCTCCCCTATTTTTTTTGTAGTTGTCCGCCACACAAGCCCCTTTGTTTGCTGCCATCCTGTACATAATTGGATAGTCATCCATAAGGCACTTGTTCAGAATCCATACATCAACGACATAATCTAATTTTCAACATAATGCACATGTGTATATAATTTAATACAATATCATTTACAATCAACATAATGCACATGTGCATATAATTTAATACAACATCATTTACAGTAAATATAATGCACATGTGCATATCATTTAATATAATATCATTTACAAAGTATATACATCATTTACAGTCAACATAATACCTTTGGTCACAAATCGAATGAACTACAACTCTTGATGTTCTGTATTTGTAGATGTATTGTGACTGTCAACTGTATTATCAGCAGATGGACCAACAATGTCACCAACAATGTCAGCATCAAATGTATGAGGATTATCAGAGAATGTATGAGAAGGAACATCAGATGTGTGAGAATCGACACTTGATGAATCAGAGGATGCCATGTAGATATGAGGAGGATTATCAGAGAATGTATGAGGAGGAACATCAGATGTGTGAGAATCGACACTTGATGAATTAGAGGATGCCATGTAGAGGGTGTAAATGGTGGGTTGTCGTTGGGAATGTCGCTGGAAACACCGTGACCGGATGCCGCTGCTGTGAACTCTGGTGAGTTACGTGAACGCCGTCGGCCACCGTCGTCAATGTATACAAAGTTCTGATCCGATGAATGAAACCCTAATGTATACAAAGTTCTGATTCGATGAATGAAACCCTAACTGTGGATCTGAACAGAGTTGTGAAACAGAGGGGCGCGTGTTTTTATAATAAATATCAATTACAATTTTGCCATGTGTTCACCCTGGTTCTCGCAATAAAGGGTGGTTCCTAACGGATCCTTCTCCTATATATATATATATAGGGGTGGGATATGGGGAAAACGTCTAAAAGTGTGAAAACGGTGAGAACGATTTTGGTCTTGACATGTGGCGTTGGTGCTAACTTACACTAAGGGTAATATTGTTAAAACATCCATGCACATGCCACTCACATGCAAAAAACCATCCACATGCAAGTCACATGCATATTCCACCATCCTTTTTAAACTCCCGGAACTTTTTATACGTGATTATTTTTTTTTAAATTACACCATAAAATCGAGTATTTTATTATCTTTCCAACGAGTATATTATTGCTATATTTTTGAAATAAAAAAATGACATGAAGTGGATGTTCAAATAAAAACGCCATAAAACACCCAGTTCAGAAAACGCCATGAAAATACCCAGTTGAAAACATCATAAAATACTCAGTTCAGAAAAAAAACCCATGAAAACCCAGTTGAAAACGCCATAAAAACATCACTTGCTCAAAAAAAACTAGTTGAAAACGCCATAAAAACATTCACTTAAAAAAACACCCACTTTAGAAAACCACCATAAAACACCCGGTTCAGAAAAAAAAAAACCCCATGAAAACCCAGTTGAAAACGCCATAAAAACACTTAGTTTTGAAAACGTCATAAAAAACTAGTTGAAAACGCCATATAAACACCCCCTTCAGAAAAATGCCATAAAAGCACCCACTTCAGAAAAAGGCCATAAAAACCAAGTTGAAAACGCCATAAAGAAACAAAGTTCAAAACACCATAAAGAAAAAAAGTTCAAAACACCATAAAAAACCCAGTTCATTTTTTTTCCGAAAAATATATCAATAGTATACTCGTTGGAAGGTAAAAAACACTGAGTTTTATGGTGTAATTTTTTTACAAAAATAATCACATATAAAAAAGTTATTGGCGTTTAAATGTGACGGGGAAAATGGCATGTGATTAGCATGTGCACCCTTGTTTGAAAATCTTCCAATTTTACCCCTCCTGGTAGTTCTAAGGTTCCCATTATTTACAAAAATGCCATTGTATCATCTTAGACACAAATCAGAAAGATCTTATGGCTGAAAATCGTTCTCACGGTTTTCACACTTCAATTCGTTTTCTCTTGATCTCATTTCTATATACATCTCTGTGTGTGTGTGTGTAGGGGAAGGTTTAAATGAGAACGCTAAATATTGTGAGAACGAATGAATAAATCATGAAAACTTGGTCAAAAACAATTGAAATTCAAAATTTCTCTTTACACTTATCATTATTATTCGAATACAATGTTAAAAATTAAATTTACACGTTTAAATTTACGTGAATTCATAAATAAAGAAAATTTACACGTGTGTAAGTCTTTCATTTACACATGTGTAAATTTGTTATACTTTATTTACACATGTGTAAGAAATCTAATAAGAGTGATTTTGAGTGGAGAAATAAATTATTTGATGTTGTAAATTCATTTTTGATGTTGTATTTTAATTACCATGAGGTTTGTGTTAAAAATATTCGATTTTGATTGGTTTTTTCAGTCATTCTCACGGTTCTCGTAATATTTAGCGTTCTCAAGATAACCTTCCCCTATGTGTGTGTGTGTGTGTGTGTTACTTTAAGTTATCTAATTACTCATGTATATAACTTAATATATATGTAAGATTAGATATGTATTTATATGTATTTAATCTAGTAGCCATCATTATCATTTATATAATATAGATCAAAATATATTAGAACCTATAATATTATTAGCTAGTAATTGTTGATGGACCGATTCACCCTCATTAACTAATTGGGTTTCCCCTTTGGTGTATATAAGAAAACTACTAGAGAGGGATTAGGGTTAGACAATTATAACATCACTTAAAATTCGTCCCTCCTCTCTCTCCATATTACGAGTTCTTCAACCCTAAAGAACTTGGTACTACCATCAAGATCATACGTCCTAAAGGGGAACAAGATCAAGCTGACAACTATGTCGAACTCTATGGCTGCGTCTCTGATTGGATTCTCTGCTAGCCTGTCTATCGTTACATATATTTCTTCATGTTTTCCATTAGGGTTAATGGATTTAAACACCCCCAACTATTGCCATTTGGCCACTGGCACTCTCAACTTTGACTTTGGCTAACACCACTCCCAACTTTACACATTGTTTGTCATGGCACCCCCTCGTTAAATAATCACTAACCTGGTTAGTAAAATTAGCCTACGTGTCAATTTAAGCTGATGTGGCACCCCTAACCCAAGCAGCCACCTATGCTCAAAGAGGCTGGCGTTCCGTTGGTTCAGCAGTCTTCTTCGACCCGGTGTGCTCGCACTTGCTGTGTCCGGCTGTCCCAGAGGTTTACTTATTCCTCAGACAAACTCACGCCATCGCTGTATCTTCTCCTTTCATCAGGACTCGGTGAGTGACTTCAACCTAATGACTCTTTTAATCGTTTACCTACACATAAATATGCTTTTTGAGTTGAATAAACATTGCATTTCAACCATTTGCTTAACATTTTGTATGGTAAATGAATGAATGAATGATTTATTTTGGTTGTAAATAAAGCTTATTTGGTTACATACTTGCTCTTTTAAACCAAGGATGACTTGGACTTTGATTAGCAGCAGGGGTTCTGGTTCATAAGGGTAAATTGATGCTTTTTGTTTGCGTTTTTAGAACCCTTCGGATATTGAAATCAAGGAGGAAGCAACTAGTCTTAAAGAGAAAGCTAAAGAATCTGAAGAAGCCTGGAAACAAACTTTAGCTTCTTTCAAAGAACAGGCATTGAAATTGTTGGGCGTTTGCCAAGAAGCTTATCAAGTGTACTTGAAGAAGGCTACAATAGTGTTGAAGAGATTGGGGGGTTTTAAAGATGATGAGTTAGTATAATTGACACGTCATACATGCCACATCGGCTTAAATTGACACGTAGGCTAATTTTACTAACCAGGTTAGTGATTATTTAACGAGGGGGTGCCATGACAAACAATATGTCAAGTTGGGAGTGGTGTGAGCCAAAGTCAAAGTTGAAAGTGCCAGCGGTCAAATGGCAATAGTGGGGGTGTTCAAATCCATTAACCTTTTCCATTATAATACAGAGCTGACCAACAATCTATACTATATTATAATGCATGAGGCAAGGGCATTTTAAGATACCCAAAAAATAAGAACTTTTCCCCTTCTTTATTTATAGGATGACCCCTAAAATGAGGGTAGTTTGGTCCTTTAAACATTATTTATTTTTTAGCCCCTAAACTTATTACACTTAAATCGCTAAGGTTTTAACAAAATTATAGATAATTAGTTACAATTCACCCCTCCACAACAAACTTATAATTTTTTTTACATATTCCTGACATATCTTATAAACTATATTGTTTAAAAAAATTCCAAAGATAGCATGACGACCTACACATTTTTGTCGACGTTTCGGTAGTTGTCTTGTTCAATATCGAGGCACGGATTAAAAGGTACAAGTAGATAATGCTTTAATGTACAAGTGATTAAAGAAAAAAATAACAACTAATAATCTTTTTCGTACAATAATGTGTAAATAGAAATAGCCACACGTTATAAAAACATAAATTAGATACAAAAAGGAAAAAGAGCATTCCTCGATATGAAACAAAGAACTACATAATTCATAAAAACAATTAGTAAATTGTAACCACTAATTCTATACTACCTATTATCTAATTGTCACCACCACTACTACCATTAGTATAGATAATGTAAAATGTAAGAAAGGGAATGCAAAAATTAAGAGGTACGATCTTTAATTAAAAGCCACAAGTACATGTTGAAGCTAAAAAAACGTAATGTGGGTTTAGATTTTGAAATTTGAAAAACTCAATACAACAATAAAAAGGGTAATGTACGTTTATGAGCTCCAATTTCAAAATTTGAATTCCCCAAAACACAACTCACCTGCCACCTTTTCATCCGTTCATTTTGCACAAAGAGAGTAGTAAGTGATAGAGACACACTCCTTTTCATCGTCGTTGCACGAGTGCTCCATCAGGATGGTGCTTACAAATTTCGACGGATCTGGTGTTGGATTCGGTACAACTTTATCTAATTTTGATTCTTTGTTAAGATCAATCCTAAAATTTCTCACTAGCTTTCTCTTTTAGGTTTTGGTGTGGGTTATGTTACTTGGTTGAACAGTGGCGGTGACAACTCAGGGTGTCCAGATCTAGGGTTCTGTAAAAAACGGAGATAGTTACGAGTTATGGTGGTAAGTGCATTAAGTTCCTGCAACTATCAGAGGAGGATCGAACCATCCAACCAAGTTTCGGCGAAGATTCCGGTAACTCCGGTAAGATTGTTTCACAACTTTATTCTAGGGTTTTTTTTTTTTTTTTTTTTTTTTTTTTTTTTTGTATTTGGTTACCATCTTGAGTTTAGCAAAAGAAGTATAGTTTCTTATTAAACCAAAATTGATTATGTTGAATAGGTTTGCATTTTGATTGTCTAATTTAAACATTTGGGTTTGATTTTTATAGCTATTAATAATCTGGTCTAAATGAAGCCATGAAGTTATTAAGATGCTCCTTTGTATGTAATTCAGCAGAACATAATCTAAGGGATGTATATCTAAAGACCTTTAGTCTTGAGACTCTTGACGACAAAGACGTTGTGACACTATATGGTGGCTTTGCTTTGGTTTATGTCACTACATTCATTTTTATGTTTGTATTTGACTAAGTAGAATTTGTATTGTGGAAAATTACAGGGAGCTGTGTACAATAAGCAAAGATTTGGATCTGACAACTGCTATATCAAGTAAGATTTTTTTTATTTGATTCAATTTATATTTTGACGCAAATCCTAAATAGTAGTTTTAAACAGAAACCTTCTTGATGGTGAGAAAGAGGGTCACATGTCGCCACCTGCCTACAGGGCCTTTCTTGAAGACCATGTGTTCCAGACCCTCATTGAGAAAAATGTTGTTATGGGTACATATACATCTTGAACCCTTGCATTAAATACTTGCATAATGCATACTCAATTGTTTTGTTCATCTGACCCAGGATGTGGATGCCTTATTTGAAGACTATGCAGCTTCCCACATGAAACTCTCTGTGTTGGGGTGAACTTTCTAACTTTCATTCTCTTTATTAAAAACTAGGGGTGTAACAAGCCGAGCCACACCCAAGATCTGCTCAATTGGAAAACCTTTGTGATTTTACTAAAGATGAAACATCCCATAAGGGTACCATCTGAGATAACAAATTCATCAAATTCTATGAAAAAACATTACTTTAAAACAAGAAAAACAAAGGTTGACACATCTTTGTCTTGCTCATCTTTAATTTTTAGTTTCTTTCTTGGAGTTCCCATTATACTTTTGGTAATCCAATCTAATGATAAAGATTTCATCTGTTTGAACCTACTGAAGAAAGCTTCATTGAAGCAATTTGTTGGATCGTTGTACGACCTATACGAGTCGATCAGAAGAGTTCTAATCCATATCAAAGGCGGAATCAATGATACGAACTTGATTACAGCTTGATTCTCCTTAATTCACTTGTTTTTATTGATTTCAAAGCAATACAGATCTGTTGACAATTTGGCAGCACCTCGGCTCTGAAATCTCAAACGTTGCAAATGAGAAACCATGCTCAGGTATATATAGGCATGTCCAGTTTACATGGAGTGGCTTCGCACGACCTGGCCAGAGTCAGTTCATATGAACTGGTCCTAACCAGTTCATGTGGACTGGCCCTAACCAGTTCATGTGGACTGGCCCTAACCAGTTCATGTGGACTGATCATCCTTCACTACAATTCTAATTCCTAGCCTATCGAGCACAGGTTTATCCTATCTAATTACAAGACTCGATACAAGACGAAGTTGACAGACATTTGCACCAACACAATTTGTTACGCAACTTGTAGGTGGTGGTGTAGTGACATCTCTCCTTGATATGCTTTCAACAAGAGGAAGTATTGGTGGCGGTTTGATAAAGGTATCTTCTTCCTCACTCTAAAACCTTTTACTTCATGACTAAATGAGTCAAAACGAGTGGATTGGTTGACCAAGTACTTTCATTAAAAAAAAATTACCTCTGTTAATAGAAATCAATTGACTGAGAGTCAACGGACCCGTTCGGTCCTTGCTTATAATTCGAAACTGTTGGGGAACTAATTATTGTATTTTTCTTTTACATATTTTATACTCACATGCCTAAAATGGGAAATATGAAAGAGGAATGGAGACAGGGAGGTGATGAAGATTTGGAAACAACAAACAATGGTAAATATTTTTGAATGAGTTTGCATGTTAGAGAGCTTTGTCATTTACATCATTTAACTAAAACGTATGTCATGATGGGCAGATTCAATACAGTTTTGCAAACAAGCCCTCAAAAAAGGTAAAGCACCACTCCTAAGGTATGTGTGAGTATCAACAATAATTTTTTTTTGTTTTATTTTTAAGTTTATTGCTGATTAATTTTTTAAATATTACTACACTCCGCCACCAATTAAAAATCTCACCACAAAAGAATAGTTGAGATATGTGTTGTCCTTTAACAATAATTCAATTTGTTTGTCTACAGCTTTCATTTTTATCTATACACTTTTTTTTTCCAAATTATGAGGTGCAGGTGTGTGTTATTTTTACCAGACATTTGTTCCGATCACAGATTTATTCATTTGATTAGAGCATGATTTTTTCACCAATTTGATAAGGTGAAGGCATAAAATCACACCTTCAAAGTAAGTATTTTTTCTTGGTTCTTATTACGCCGCCATTACATGCCTAAAACATTTCCTTCTTTTCTATTGTTTGAAAGGTATAATATGTTTGCTCAGTGTTTCTTTTAGATCTTTTAATCTTTAATGGTGGCTTCTTGTTATTTATTTTCCATTTTTTTGACAAATAGCTGATGATAATAGTTATGTTTTAAGCCAATAGCTATTTCTTATACTCTTTCATAACGCGTTACCACCCGGTACCAGTCCTTTTCCTTAACCTACCTGGATTCATCTTATAGTTTATTTAGCAGTTTCTTATTTTTTTTCTTTTTGTCGCATGGTAGTTTTATGTCTCCATCTTGATATCCATATTTTTCTTGTTAACACTCTTCATAATAGCATGTGAATTCCATTCTCGAGCATCTTTGGTTACTATGATATAAACCATAAAATTAGTTTAAAGTACAATGGTGTATATGATTTTGAGAGTTCTTTGTATAAAAAAATGGATTGTGTAGCATTGTAGCATGGTTTCATGAAAGGCACCACCTTTATTTCATAAGCTTACAACCATTTTACCAAGTTATAAAACCGTACATGAACCCGCTGCATCGCGCGGGCACCCTACTACTATAAATAAATCATTCGGTGATACTTGTGAATATTCCACATACCGGCCCCGGATTTGTGGGAACCCTGTTCTCATCCAGCAAAAAATCCGGTCTGGGAAATTCCCTGAGTCGACTTCGTATGGCCTCATAGAGCTCCACAAGCCACAGAATAATCACACTATCCTACAAAATAATTAGTAACTACAACAACGACCACTTACCACCAATAATATGAAAGTACATGACTTTGCAAGACATGTAGTAGATGAAGACGAAGTTTGATGTAGACTATTGGGCGTTTAGTGGACATAATGTGCCCATGGGTTGGGAATTTTGGTTTTTATTTTAAATAATAAAAATATACATTTCAGATGGATATAATAATGTTAGTAAAATGACAAAAATTTATGACTCGAAAGTATGCCCTAAACCCGCAATTTCTAAAAAGAAAAAATAAAATTGCAATAGCATAAGAGAACTTTAATTTAGAAATGACTGACGTGCCAGTGGCGGATCTAGGATTCCGACCAAGCGGTAACGTTTTATAAATAAGCGGTAACGAAATTGAAAAAACGTCAAATTTTTCCAAAATTTACACTAATTTTTCCAAAAATTTTCCGACCAAGGGGTCGCGGACGCCACTCCTTACATACATATAGGTCCGCCCCTGTGACGTGCCATTGTACAAAACAAAAATAAATCAAATGTCATCTACATTTCATGTTATTTGTATTAAGAAGAAAAGTTTAAAAGCATAATAGTGTTTGATGATTTATCTCATAGAAACCACGACTGAAATTTGTATTAAGAAGAAAAATAATGTGAAGCATATAATAAAAGATACTAATACTTGACTTTTAAGATGTATGCCTTTTGCTGCCAAGTAATGTAAAAGTCATTGTTAACTATTAAGTTAAGGTTACACAAGGCACCAGTCGGGTACTCCTTGCGGGTAGCTCAGCTACACCTACACCGTCGCAAGCCCCAACCCACTGGCAATCGGGTAGCCCAAACAGGTACCATAACCCGCAACGACTACTTCATATTGTGTTTGACCGGTGATTGGCTGAGGCCTTGTTTATTTTTTTGTAATTTGGGCCTGCACTTTTTAGTTACTCGCGTTCTAGGGCCGCAAGCATGTAGACGGGCCTGCCCAATATCTATAAATTAAATAGTCTAGACCTTCTTTTATTTGGCAGCCTTATTATCGTACTTATTATTAGGTTAAAAATATTTTTAAGTAAAATTAATATTGATACCTAATAGTCTTAGTAAAAATCTATTATTCATTAAAATTTATATTATTAAATTTGAGAAATTCAAATAAGTTGGTATCAAAACTCATAAAGCTTCTTATTAGAGAAATTATACAATTTCATTTCATTTAGTGCTGATTTGAGAAAGGATGTAATCAGTTTTGTTACTTTTGTTTTAATTAGATAAATGATCACTTTGCTTAAAAATTTATATTATTAAATCAGTTTTGATTTATTAGAGAAATTATACAATTTATATTATTAAATCAGTTTTGATTTATTAGATAAATGATCACTTTGCTTAAAAATTGTTGTTTGAAGTATATATAAAGATTTGAAAATTACATTCAATTAATTATTTGATTTGTAAGCTTAAAGATGGAATTTAGTAAAAAGAAACTGTGTTTATCATTAAATAATATTACCAATAAACAACTTGAATAAGTTTTGACATTATTTTAACACTTGAAAGTTAAAATACGAACATCATAGTTGGAAAAATGTTCTTTTCGAAACGAGTGTATTACCAAAAATAAATGATTATTAATTATTATAAGAATAAAAGTAAAAAGTAAGGGTTTAGACTTTAGATAATGCGTAGAAACACCGAATATACATGAAGAATAATCTAGCTTGGTAATAATTATTTTGTAGACTTACGTAAATACTTGGACTAAACGCTTAAACTTGGTATATATTTTATATACATTTATTTGATCATGTTACATGTTTATTTAAGTTGTCACGTTTCATATATGATACTTGTACTTATTTTTAAATTTTTGACTTTTGTTGGTCATGCATATGGTAGTTACGTGTTTGTGTTTGTTTTGAAATATTTGGTCAGGTTATCCTTATGGGGTGATCAGTTTAAATTTTATTTATCAAAACCCGGTTTACTAAATAATAGTCAATTAATTAAGCGAGTTAATCAATAAAACGCAAAGGAAAAATAAACAAGTGATCAACAACAGTGGCGAAGCTTGCCGGAGAAAACGGAGGGGGCTAAAACATATATACCCAAAAATTTCTATAGAATCGGGGGGGGGGGGGGGGGGTAAAAACGTATATATCCAAAAATTTCTATACGAAAACTACATATATAACACTACTGAGCGAAAAATCCCGGGGGTCGGCGACCCCCCCCCCCCGCCCCCAAGAAGCTTCGCCCCTGATCAACAATAAACGAAACCCGACATGATCCGGTTACATGCAAATACGAGCACAGTGATAAGGATGTCTAACTACCGATGAGAAAGATATATCTCGGTTAATAACTAACCGGTTGAGACACCGAGGTTCAACAAACACGTGCTAGAGACACGAACTGACGGAACGCGGGTAGCGGCGGTGGCCAGCGACGGAGAAACGGCAGCGACGGTATTGGCGGCGCGGCGGTGGTGACCGGTTATGAGTATTTTGAGAGCTCTTACGCAAAAGTTATTACCCTAACTCCAAGTCCATACTTCCATTTAAATAGAACATGGAGATCTATGCATGTGCGCCAAATGGCGGTGGCACACATGCACATAGAAGTTGGACAAGTGGCGCATCGAGGGTGCATGTGTGACAAGTGGCGCATCAAGGGTGCATGCGTGACAAGTGGCGTAGCGTGGGTGCATGTGCGAGAAGTGGCGCAGCAAGGGTGCATGCGCGACAAGTGGCAAAGCTTGGTTGCATGTGCGACAAGTGCCGAGGTGAGTGTACCCGGTCCATATACCCGTCTCTCAGTTAATACCCGCAACAAGTTTATTAATTAAGATAAACAATTATATTATTAATAACGAGTATTAGTAATATAAACCCGCTCATGATCATAGACGTAATTATGATCCATTTCGCATATCATTCGTAATTACCTGTTTAAACCAGTTAAGTGGATTTTAGTTCTTTGCCCACGGTGTAACTCTTACGGGTCATAACTCGGTCGGCCGTGTTAATTAATCGGACCGGTCCATTTTTTCCAACAGTCTCCCACTTGGACGGTTTTCGATTAAGTTCTTTAACGCCATTGGCGAAGCTTGGGGGTCGATTTTTCCCAATTCCGAGGGGGCGAAAACCTATACAGCTAAAAATTTCTATACGAAGGTACTGTTCATAACACTACGCGTCGAAAAGTTTGGGGGGGGGGGGCGCCCCCTCCCGCCCCAAGGAAGTTGCGCCCCTGTTTAACGCTGATAGCTAGAGGCGCTCTAGCTACACATGGCTACCCCCAACAAGTTATGACTGTAACACCCCGTGTTTTCGTAGGTAAAAGTCAAAGTCAAGGTCAAAGTCAACGACCGATTTCGCGCGACTTGACCTGTAGAAATGTCTTTATTTTATTTGTATTATGTGGAGTAAGTGTCGTTCATTACAATAATCGATGAGTATTAATCGTATTTCAATCGACCTACGACTGTGAACTATAGGAAGTAACAATGCGATAAAGTTAATCAACTAATAATCAAGCTACGCTAATTGAATCGACATCGAATCGTAACTCGAACTACGTAATTTTTACTTGTTATTTATACGTGTGTGTGCCTTACGTGTTACCTGTGCATGTTTATTTATGTTATGTTATGTTATGATTGTGGTAATCAAGCGAACTCAATCGAACTCGAAATCTAACTCGAATGCTGTCGAACTCGAACTCGAACTCAAATCACAATCGAACTATGATAGATGGTGGAGAATAGATTACGCGAGATACGAAGTAGTCTGGACTGAAAGTAATTTGACTAGGAAACCCTATCGTATCGAACCGCTCTCAATCGAAATATCAGAAATCGTCGCACAAAACACTCGAAAGGGGCGACTGATCGATCAGGCTTCCCAGCCGATCGGACAGGCTGTCCGATCGAGCTGCCAGCCGATCGGCCAGCCCTTTCCTCTTTTGTCATCCTATAAATACCCCTGTCATTATCACCCTTTACCACTTTTGGAAACCTCTGTTCGACCAGCACGCTCAACTCGCCTTTTCTCAGATTTCTCTCGATTCCGGTAAGTTTTCGTCCTAAATCTTGTACTTTCTTGATCTATACACACTCCTACACCCTTCTATCTTTCAAATCTAAACTTTTAACCGTGAAATCATCAAGAATCAAGTGTTCTAAGATGATGTCATCATGGGTTCTTGAAGAACTTCATGTTTTGGCCTCAATCCACCAAGAATGACTTGGATCTAGCCGATTTCCACATAAACAAGCAAGGATCTTTTATAGATCTGAACATATACTTGGTGAAAAGAATTGAAGGATGGATTTTCCCAACTTTCTTCAACTCTTTTCACTCGAACCAGTAGAAACGGAACCTGAGCCGGTTTACAAATCACTTCAGTGGTTATACGGCTCAAGATCTGGGTTCTATCCACGAGGTTAACCAACTCCGGGTTAAATATTAAACTTTGTTTCGAACAGACCACCGACCGGATTTGGGTGATTCCTGTCCGACTCGGGAAACCAAGTAAGGACGAGGCACCTATGGTTTTACTCGCTGTCAAAATACCTCGATAAAACGACACACGAACAGAACGACCAAGTGTTAGACGAAAGGGACTGATCAGGTCAGGATACTGACCGATCGGACTGCTGTCCGAACGGACAGCCAGCCGATCGGATAATCAGCCGATCGACCGGCCAGCCGATCGGTGTCACGGCCCCCGACCCACCCTGGACGGAATCGGGAGTCGTGAACAGCCCAGTGGTACCGGTGATTATTTTGAAGACGTTGCAGCGGAAATTTCATCAGGACCGTGAGTTAGGAAAAATATCAGAGTTTAGAAAACACCGGATTTTATTTATTTAATAGATGGGATAAACCCATGTTTTACAATGGTAGCTTTAATAAGGATAAATTTGATTACATAAAACAACATTTCTTAATTTGATTTAATTAATAAAATAAGCCACTTCTTGAAGCATTTCAGTGCCATATCCATTTCTTACTCCAATCTACTGTAATTACCTGAAACGCGTTTTAAAAAGGTTTTGTCAGCGGGAAATACTGAGTGAATCATTCATTTTGCATAATGATGCATAGTTATTAATTACAGCATAAGAGCGATTACAATGGCTTCTATCTTATTTTTATCTGGCGCAGTGTCACAATGGTGACATGTCACAATGGTGACGATGGTCATACCACTATTAGGTCAATGAACCTAAATAGTGATGATTATCCCTAGTAGGTCAATGAACCTAACTGGGAGAAAATTAGTAATGTGCACAATACCCCACTAGCCAGTGATTCAAGATATCCACGACTTAGTCCCTATAATTATAACTTTTGAAAATAATTTGAGGTATTGTAAAATAGTTGATAAAAAGAGAATGACTCACATATAATCATGCAGATTTATACGACCATAATTTAGTCTACAGATAAGCCTTGATATATTGCAGATTTATACAGGCAGAGCTTAGCCTATTGATTTAGCCTTGTAACCTCGTGCACACGAACTAGGTAGGTAACTTAATACAGCATTTACGATAACTCACGAGATTAAAACCCTCACAACGAATGACAAAGTGCAATCACTTAAACATCCATCGGATTCACACCGAAGGACAGAGTTTTCCCCCAATTAGGGTGGTACTCAAACATCCTATCGGAATCACAACTAATGACAAAGGATAGCGCTTAAACATCCATTGGATAGTTTAGATCGATCGGACATTGAATCGTAGCAGCGATCGAGTTAATACCCTGTATCGTAGCAGCACCCCCTCTACTAATTAGTGATTTTGAGATTGTTTGGACTAGAACTCGACGTACGGATTGAATTTGATCGTCGCTCGAACACCAGAAAGAAAGTGCCAGGCCCTTCTATTTATACCCAAAATTTGCACCTCCCGCTAGTCGCGGAAGAATCCGTGGCATGTGCCGCGTGTCGCCTGGGATGTCATTTCTAGAGTAGAGTAGGCACGTGTCCCAGTAGCTTGGCTGAGTTGGTGAAATTGGAAAATTCGAATTTGACAGCACATAATTTAGATAATCGTGACTAGGGTTTACCTCCCCTGAGTTTTAGGGGCCCTGATCCTAATTCTGATTGTTCTAAAAATTTTAGAGTTTGTTCAGAATCACTTGGTTTCTCAATTAGGGTTTTCTATTGAATAAAATAATATAATAAATAAGAATTTTGATACGAGTTGTTACATTCTCCCCACCTTAATAAAAATCTCGTCCTCGAGATTTACTGGAATAATTGAGGATACCTTTGCTTCATTTTTTTTTTATTTCCAGTTCCTAAATATATTTGGGTCCTCTCTTTGAATCTCATTTTACTTTAACTAGCACTAGTCGTTTATGCTTGAGAAACTTCACTTTTCTGTCTTCTATCTAAAGAGGTTTCTTTATGAATTTTAAATTTTTCGTTTACCTTTATATCTTGGAGAGGTACTACCAAATATTCGTTTGATAGACATTTATTGATATTTGGGTTATGATATTTCTTTTAGACTTATGTTATATTTTAGTCAATAAAACACTATTTAAGGTAGATGACACAGTATTAAAATATCAAATTTTGTGAATACGAGTTGTACAATAAATTGGACTCAATGGTTAAACTGAATTAGTTCAAGAAATTGATGACAAACGAATGAAATGAAATGCTATGATTTTTAAGCTGACTTAGGTTCAAGCAAAAAGATATACGATTAATAGATATTTAAAATGAATGTGAAGGATTTTTAGAGTTAATAAAAATTCTTGATCAAAAGAAAGCTTACTTGGATTGGCAACTGAGGAAGATTTAGAAAAGCATGAAAAATGATTTGTCAAATATTAATTTATGATATTAGAAAATCAATGTGCTGAGATGAATGAATTGCAAAGATACACCAAAAGATAATAAAGTTAGTGTATCATTATTTAGAATTCCAAGTTGTTTTGAATCGTGAAATAATATGATAGTACACTATTAGTGACCATATTTTTCATACTATTTCCTAGAGATCGAAATAGAATAAGAACAAGTTGTTTTGGCATGACCAACTATTATATTATATTTGTAAAGCAAATGTAATATATATTATTTGTTACACTTTTTTTACTATATGTAAATGGTCACCACTTTTAAATAAATATTATTTTAGTATTTTACTATACTATGTAAAATAACTTATATTTACTATGTAATATATATTACAAAACATTGTAATGAAGTTATTACTTTACAAAATATTTTATTATTTTGTAAAAGAAATCACTATTATTTATAAAATGAGAGTTAAAGGTGTAAAAATATTTATTGTACAAAAATATTTGTAAATTATTTTGTAAATATATATAACACTTAATGAGTCGATTCTATGTGATTACTTATTTTTATTTTGAAACCATATAACGTTGTGAATGTATTTACAAATATTGTAAATAAGTGAAAACGGGAATTATTTCTATATATTATAATGTTCTCCTAATCCAACGTAGTATATTATTTTTATATAGTTATTTTCTTACCAAAGCGTTACGGTACATGGTTGTCACAAAACATGTAATACATAATTATTTATATAATTTTATTTGTACCTCTAATTCTTGTATTGTTTTATGAAAATATGTCTTCTCCTAACAGTACAGAGTAAAATATTTATATATAAATAAAATTTTACCAAATAAGTATGATGACTTAATTTATATATATTAACTTGTCATTATCATGGTTGGATATTGGTTAGTGCTGCCTTGTTTAAGCACAGGTGATCAGTCCATGCCTAACTAAGGCTAGGCTATCCAATACCTGCTCCTGATAATAACCCTAGTATTTTAAAATAATACTAACACTATTAATATTAATATATTATTACTAATAATATTAATTATCAATGACTTAAACATAAATTTAAATGAGAGTATATAAAAAATATAAATTCTTCACCTCAATGGTTTAATAAGAATATAGTGATACTATTTTATAAATTAGGTAATCACTTATGTAAGTTTCCATATAAAATAAATTTTATATAATGTTTTTCGAGTGAAGATGTTAAAGCAATACTTATTACGAAAGGCTAGATTGATGGTGTAAGAATCATTTAAGAGATACACTGAAATATGACAAGAATTTGTGTATCATTATCTTAACACACTATTTGTGTTAAGATGGCTTTTATAAATATATAAATAATTAAATCCGTATATGATATATATAAACGAGATTAGTGCAAGCTTTAAATTTTGTGAAAACGTCAGTACAAGGTGATTGTGATCAAAGAAATGATTTAATGAAGTCGAAGATTTAAACAAGCCTAGTATGGTTCAAAACAAATGAAGTGCTTGTTGGGATTATTTGAATATGATAGCTTCCATCCATTTATATGGAATCTTTAAATGAATATGTAATGTGAGCAAGTCAAATAATTTGAACTTGATTTAAACAAAACAAGTTTTAATAAGAAAGTTCGGACATGGTCACAATAGAAACTATGTATGTCAAAGAAAATTAAGTTTTTCAAGAAATTTATTGACTCGATATCAAGGAGTTATTGTTTTGCAATAATGCAGTTCATAGTACAAAAAGCGGAATGATATTTGAGTTTTGATAAAATAATAAATCGAAATGAAGCCCTCTAGTGGTCTTTATAAATCAAACGAACCACATGCGCAACAAACAGTGCATGTGTAACAGGTGAATTTACCAGGAGATGAAACAGATCAATATTCGTTACTATGAAAGAAATCCTCATGGTATGATGACTATTAGGGGAAGTAGAAATACGAAAGTCAACTTATTATATACAGAAGTCAGAATTTCAACGAAAGAAATATAAGAACTTTATCTGAAATTTCGTGTGATAACCGTTGTTAAGTGACATTACCAGGGAATGCCAAATGAAATAGGGGATTTGCAAAAGTATATGACTCCTTTTTCAGTGATAATAATTATGACTCTGATTAGACTGTGCACCAATAGTTATGAAATCTTGTTACAACGTATCTTAGTGAAATTTATGTCGTTTGTAGGATTACGTGGCAAAAATGCTTCTTTTTTATTAGTAGTTCTTCTACTGAAGGAATTAACATTGGTGTTATCGTGCCTAATTTATATTTTCCAAAGGTCTTGCCTTGAAAGTTGTGTGTGATATACTTCAACTTCTGTGGACTTATTATTAAATTTACATGATTCTTACTTACGTTAAATGCGTTAGAAATTCTTTACACTTTTGATGGTATCCCAACTTAATGGGTTTCCATTGTTTACACGAGCTACGAGACAGATGATTAAACGAAATAATGGTTGATATTGGAAAAGAAATTCCTGATAAAGAAATCTAGACACAGATGCTTGTGCTTTATTCCTATTTAACTTTTGGAATTCTTTATAGATATATATATCTATATAATCATATATTTCACATGCTAAAATAAACATACCATTTATCAGGTCAATGTATTTAACAGATTCATATTTCCAAAAACTAGTCAAATATCTGGTCATGATACTATTTAGGGAAATCTTGTCACTTGTTTGACATATTATCTATCCCGTCTTATCCGATTCGCGCCGGAGCGGTAATCTCAGTATATATGGACAAACTGGAGAGTCTACTACACCATACCCAGTCTTGCCAGAGAAAATTTTCTATTTCCCATAAATAGTATCTTTTCAAAAGTGCCTCTTTTATTAGGGCTTTTATCCAGAATTAAGGAAATTTGTATTCCCGTAACATATCTTATTCTAGACCAAGTAATAATAAGCAATAATTACTATAAATTCTTTATTTATCGTATCTTGCAATATTCTAATTACCATTCTTATGGTATACAAAACCTATCATACTTTATTTACACAAGTACTTAGCTTATCTTGAAGTTTATATTAAGGCATCTTTTCTTAAGTTCAAGTCTAAATGTTATCATGTGTGCTACCAGTTAACAGCAATCTCCTAACTCTTTTATACAAATTTAGATATTATTGTTACAACACCTAAAAGCTTAAAGTAGTGGCTCTGATACCACCTTCTGTCACGGCCCCCGACCCACCCTGGACGGAATCGGGAGTCGTGAACAGCCCAGTGGTACCGGTGATTATTTTGAAGACGTTGCAGCGGAAATTTCATCAGGACCGTGAGTTAGGAAAAATATCAGAGTTTAGAAAACACCGGATTTTATTTATTTAATAGATGGGATAAACCCATGTTTTACAATGGTAGCTTTAATAAGGATAAATTTGATTACATAAAACAACATTTCTTAATTTGATTTAATTAATAAAATAAGCCACTTCTTGAAGCCTTTCAGTTCCATATCCATTTCTTACTCCAATCTACTGTAATTACCTGAAACGCGTTTTAAAAAGGTTTTGTCAGCGGGAAATACTGAGTGAATCATTCATTTTGCATAATGATGCATAGTTATTAATTACAGCATAAGAGCGATTACAATGGCTTCTATCTTATTTTTATCTGGCACAGTGTCACAATGGTGACATGTCACATTGGTGACGATGGTCATACCACTATTAGGTCAATGAACCTAAATAGTGATGATTATCCCTAGTAGGTCAATGAACCTAACTGGGAGAAAATTAGTAATGTGCACAATACCCCACTAGCCAGTGATTCAAGATATCCACGACTTAGTCCCTGTAATTATAACTTTTGAAAATAATTTGAGGTATTGTAAAATAGTTGATAAAAAGAAAATGACTCACATATAATCATGCAGATTTATACGACCACAATTTAGTCTACAGATAAGCCTTGATATATTGCAGATTTATACAGGAAGAGCTTAGCCTATTGATTTAGCCTTGTAACCTCGTGCACACGAACTAGGTAGGTAACTTAATACAGCATTTACGATAACTCACGAGATTAAAACCCTCACAACGAATGACAAAGTGCAATCACTTAAACATCCATCGGATTCACAACGAAGGACAGAGTTTTCCACCAATTAGGGTGGTACTCAAACATCCTGTCGGAATCACAACTAATGACAAAGGATAGCGCTTAAACATCCATTGGATAGTTTAGATCGATCGGACATTGAATCGTAGCAGCGATCGAGTTAATACCCTGTATCGTAGCAGCACCCCCTCTACTAATTAGTGATTTTGAGATTGTTTTGACTAGAACTCGACGTACGGATTGAATTTGATCGTCGCTCGAACACCAGAAAGCAAGTGCCAGGCCCTTCTATTTATACCCAAAATTTGCACCTCCCGCTAGTCGCGGAAGAATCCGTGGCATGTGCCGCGTGTCGCCTGGGATGTCATTTCTAGAGTAGAGTAGGCACGTGTCCCAGTAGCTTGGCTGAGTTGGTGAAATTGGAAAATTCAAATTTGACAGCACATAATTTAGATAATCGTGACTAGGGTTTACCCCCCCCCCCCCCTCTGAGTTTTAGGGGCCCTGATCCTGATTCTGATTGTTCTAAAAATTTTAGGGTTTGTTCAGAATCACTTGGGTTTCTCAATTAGGGTTTTCTATTGAATAAAATAATATAATAAATAAGAATTTTGATACGAGTTGTTACAATCGGCTAGCACTTGGCCCCACATAAACAACTTATTTTAAAGGATGGTAATGAACGAACTGTTTTTCGATCTAACTACTGTTCGATCGGATTACTCTTCGAATCATGAGATACTATGCTTCAATACTTAACCAATTTTCAACATGTTTAATGCACTAGAAGTGCCACCCGATCGAACAGCCGTCCGATCAGGTGACACCCTGTTGACCGATCGAACAGCAGTTGTGCTATTCGATCGATCAACCATCCGATCCATTTTGTGTCACACTTTACATTCATTAAAGTCTTTGACTTGTTGACTTACCTAACCGATCGAACACCTGTCCGATCGAACACATGTCCGATCCAAAGGCTAAACCTTGAAATTCTGTTGAATGCCTAACCAATCGGGCTGCCGGCCGATCGAACAGCCGTCCGATCGACCGACCTGAAAGGCAAAGGTAATTCAATGTTTTCAAAATGCTACAACGAAAACTTCAAAGGTCAAGCCATCATACACAAACACATCCTTCCCAAAGGAGGAAACAATCCACTCGAACAACCATCCGATCGGCTCGCCAACCGACCGGACAGCCGTCCGAGCAGACTGCCAACCGAACGGTCAGCCGGCCGATCGAACTGCCGTCCGATCGACCAGTTGTCCGACTCCCCAGCACTTGTTTCCTGTTTTACGTTTCTCTTATCGTTATGCTATCAAATCTATTCAGGCTAACCGTATTCGCTAAGTGCTCCCTTCAATCCATAAATCACTGTGAGTATACTCGATCCCTTTTTGCTTTAAGCACTTTTGGGTGTTACATACGTTACGAATATTCAAACTACAATTATCACACTACTCAAACTATTTGAACGCTAACCGTCAATGCATGTTATACGTGGCTCATGAATGCTTGTTTGTTATGTTTACACATGGAATGCTGTCTACCTGCCTTAGCAACGATAGTACTATAGTTTGGACTCAGCACCCGTTCACACGGGGGTTGTTAAGGATCTTTTACTTGCATGGATTACGGTGGTAATCATGTATTGCGAACTGCCTCAGGCAGTCAACCCGCAGTCATTGGTATCGATGGATCTATGTCGATAACTAACGTGCTTCATTTCACTATGTGTACGTGCTGGTTATGCGTAAACGAATTCGAACTCTATATGCTATTATCAAACTTGGATGCTCACCTTTACATTTTATGTATTGACTTTATTTTAACGTATGTGACAGGTGCTTAGGAAGTTTACATGCTTAGCATGCTGTGAACTTGAGGCTAGGAAAGGTCTAGGATGCTCTCTGCGCTGTGATGAAATCGAAGCTAGGAAATGGGGTCCTAGAAACCAATAAATAAACTATTTGTGTTTGAATCTGAGTCGTCGGAACATAATATTTGTCTTGATGTTTATCTGTAATAATTTGTTTACTGTTTGAGACATGGTATGGGACATGTTAATTTAAATTGAATGGTAATGATAGTTGTTATGGAAACTTCTGGACAATCTGTTTTGCTCAGTGCCATGCCCCGAAGATTCCGCCATCGGTTGGGGTGTGACAGATTGGTATCAGAGCCATAACTATAGGGAATTAGGCAAGACTCGACCTAGTCCGGGTCGAAGTCTTAGATACCTAGACTATAGTTAAGAACCAGCAAGACCGACTTGTGCATAACCAGTAGGGGTTATGTACGAGCTTACTTCTCGTTATTCTCGCTTATTCTACACTCACACCACACTCGAACTTTCAACTAAAAGTGAGCCATAAGGTCGAGAATAGGTGTGAAAACCGCAAACTCTCGACTAAAGTTGCTTACTCAGCTCGCATTTTAACTACAAACGAGGAGAATTATACCAAATTAGGGGTGAAACCCATATTTTGATGAATAATCTCCTCTATTTTATCAAGACAGGAACGAAGTTGTTAAGCCAGGGGTGAAACCCTAACCTTGGCGACTTGTTCCGCATCTTTTACAAAACTCTCACCAAAGTCTCGACGGACTCCAATGACCTGAAGTCACGATATGACTAACGGGATGCGTGCCAAGTGCCCAAGAATCGAGGCGAAGGCACAGTCCTGAAGGTTAAGTGTGCACAACGGATCCTTGTGAATAGTCAAACCGCTTTGGCTAGTCGAAGTCTACTAGCCGCAGACAATCTAATTCTCAAATTTCATGTGTTTCAACCTTGAGTCCGCAACTGCTGGCTCTGAGGTTTCGCCGATTTTGTGTGCTTATTTATGTGCTTTCCTGTTTATGTGTTTAAACTTTGGGATTTACTCGATTTTTGTTTCCACTTCGATCAACACACACGACTCGCACTGCATCTTGTGATTTTGTGCTTATTTCGACCCCAAACGATTGCGTGACGACACGTTCAACATGCGAAATCCGTGAACGTGCGTGACCAAACACACTAGATGTACAATTTACCGTGACTCTTGCCATGTCCCGGTTTGACTCCGAAACGATTACGAACCGAACGTGTGACGTGCGGAATCCGTACACGAACGAGACCGAAACACACGAGACGTAATATAATCTGTGATTCGACCTAGATGTGAGAGGTACAAAGGAACTTGAATCACCTTTTGCCTTTCCCTCTCAACTTTCTCTCTCTAGCTTCTTTCCCCAGACCTAGGTTTCTGTTTTCTGATTGCCTCTAGTGATTAAGTGCGCATGTGTTTTCTTGCTTCTGTGCTCTACGTGCTTAGGAATTAAATGACTATGTGCTTTATGTGCTTATGTGATTATGCGAATTCGTGCGAAGTATTTACGTAACTATACGTGTTCCTGAGCTTTAGTAGTAATAGACGCGTGAGGTGAGATTCGAATACAAATGATGAGTCCTGTGACGATGTCTGTTGCAGATCATGTCGTCTGGATCCCGTCATGCAATCTCTCGTCAGGAAAAGAGGGACAAACGCCTTGCTTCCATCATCGCGAGAAGTGTAGCAAAGGCCGTGAGTGATGTTTATGAGAATGCCAGCAAATCATCCGAGGAATTGAGGACCGAAGCTCCTAAGACTGCCGCAAGGCCCTTCAGTTTCAAGCAATTCAAGTCTTGTAGGCCAAAAGAATTCACTGGCGAAGGAGGTCCCACTGCAGTATTTCACTGGTTTGATTCCATTGAGGTTACTCTGCTACAAAGTGGTTGCCCTGATGACCTTCGAACTCTGAACGCTACCGACGTTTTCCAGTCCCGTGCTCTAGACTGGTGGACGGCCGAGAGGAACAAGCGAGGGAATGATGCAGCCTACGGTATGTCGTGGGACGAGCTCAAGGAAGCTATGCTAGAGGAATTTTGCCCTCCTCACGAACGTCAAAAGCTGGAAGATGAATTTTGGCACATACAGCAAAAGGATGGAGACAATGCTGGACTCACTGCTCGTTTCAAACAGCTCAGCATTATCTGTCCCGACCAAGTCAAGACACCCGACATGACCATCAAGAAGTATATCCGAGCTTTGCCCGACTGCGTTGCTGATTTCGTGCAAGCGACTAAGACTACAACGATCGAGGAAACTTATATGTTGGCCGCTGAGATCAACGACAAATGGGTTAAGGCTGGGGTATGGGATAAGACTTCCAAGCATCTACATCAAGCTACCGCTACCGCACCAACTGCTGAACCCACCTCATCAAGCAACAAGAGAAAGAACAAGAGAAAGAACAGCTCCACCAACAAGAACTGTGCAATTACTGCTGCACCGATTCAAACCGTACCTGCCCAACAGCGTCAAGTAGCGGCGCCTGTGGCCAATGCCCCGCCTGCAAAGCGTGCATACACTGGGCCACACCCGCTCTGCCCTACTTGCACCTACCACCACCTGACTGCTATTAAATGCCGCTTTTGTGCTCACTGCAATGTATACGACCACTTTACTGCCAATTGCCGTATCCGTCAAGCTCCTGCCAACCAAGCTCTACTCACTGCCCCACAGGGTCAACAAGCTCCCCCGGCACCCGCATTCAAAGCCAGAGCCTGCTTCGCGTGTGGAGACCCGAACCATTTCGCCAACGTGTGCCCGAACAGGGTTGTGAAACAAGAGCCTCAGCAACAGCAGCCACAGCAGCAACAACAACAGCCGCAGCAACAATAGGCCGCATGCACCAGAACTTTCAACCTCAACGTGCGTCAAGCCCAGGCCGACAACAACGTGGTCAATGGTACGTTCCTTGTGAATGGTATTTATGCTTCATGTTTATTTGATACCGGAGCCGATAATTGCTTTGTGTCGCTCGAATTTGAGAAACTCCTTAGTCGTAAACGTTCCCAACTCTCCTCGAAGTTCGACGTAGAAGTCGCTACCGGAAGAACCGTCGCTGTTAATTCTGTTATCCGTGATTGTACTCTTGAGCTCAACAATCACATCTTCCCAATCGACCTTATTCCGATGCAACTCGGAAGCTTTAACGTCATAGTAGGCATGGACTTTCTTCGAGAAAACCATGCTGAAGTTGTGTGCTTCGACAAGATGATTCGTTTTTCGCTCGCCAATGGTGACTTATTGTGTGTTTATGGCGATACTACTTCAAAGGGGCTAAAGCTTATGTCATGTATCCAAGCCAGTAAGTATCTCCGCAAGGAATACAGGGCTTTCTTGGCAAACATTGTGGTAGCGGAGAAGGAAAAGAAAGAGAAGAAGGAAGTGAAAGACGTTCCTGTGGTTCGAGAATTTCCTAATGTTTTTCCAGAGGATCTTCCCGGATTACCTCCAAGTCGTGATATCGACTTTCGTATTGACCTCATTCCTGGAGCAAATCCTATTGCCAAAGCTCCTTACTGACTCGCACCGTCAGAAATGCGCGAACTCTCAACCCAACTCCAGGAATTACTTGAAAAAGGCTTCATTCGCCCGAGCACCTCTCCTTGGGGCGCGCCAGTCCTTTTCGTCAAAAAGAAGGATGGGTCGTTCCGGATGTGCATCGACTACCGGGAATTGAATAAGTTAACTATCAAGAACCGCTACCCTCTGCCTCGTATCGACGATTTGTTTGATCAACTACAAGGCGCTACGTGTTTCTCGAAGATCGATCTACGTTCAGGTTACCACCAGCTACGCATTCAAGAGGAGGATATACCCAATACCGCATTTCGAACTCGTTACGGCCATTACGAATTCGTTGTCATGCCTTTTGGTCTAACAAACGCACCAGCGGTTTTCATGGATCTGATTAATCGCGTGTGTAAACCATATCTCGACCGTTTCGTCATCGTATTCATCGACGATGTCTTGATCTATTCCAAATCGAAAGCCGAACACGCGCAACATCTACGTTTGGTTCTCGAATTACTCCAGGGGAACCAACTCTATGCCAAGTTCTCCAAGTGCGAATTCTGGTTAGGGGAAGTTCAATTTCTGGGTCACATTGTAAATAGTCAGGGTATCCACGTTGATCCTGCGAAGATTGAAGCAGTCAAGAGTTGGGTTACACCTAAGAATCCGTCCGAAGTCCGCTCCTTTCTCGGACTAGCAGGCTATTATCGCCGATTTATCGAAGGATTCTCGAAGATTGCTGTACCACTTACCTCTCTTACACATAAAGACCAGCCTTTTGTTTGGGGAACCAAACAAGAGTCTGCCTTTCGAACCCTCAAACACATGCTTTGCAATGCTCCTGTTCTCACATTGCCCGACGGAAACAATGATTTCATTGTCTACTATGATGCTTCCAACCTTGGTCTCGGTTGTGTTCTTATGCAACGGGACAAGGTCATAGCTTACGCATCTCGTCAGCTCAAAATCCACGAGAGGAACTATACAACTCATGATCTCGAGCTAGGCGCGGTTGTTTTTGCATTAAAGATTTGGCGACACTACCTATATGGTACTAAGTGTACGATCTTCACCGATCATAGGAGCCTTCAGCATATCTTTAATCAGAAGGAACTTAATATGCGTCAACGCCGATGGGTAGAACTTCTCAATGATTATGACTGTGAGATTCGTTATCACCCAGGCAAATCAAATGTTGTTGCCGACGCACTTAGCAGACGAAGCTACCTGCTTAGCACTCGTAATGTTCAAGCCCAGCACAACCTCGAAACTCTCATCCGCGACGCTCAACACGCATGTTTCAACGAACGCACCTTGAAGAAAGAAAGAATCTACCACGATGGAGCCCAGCTTGTGAGCAAATCAAATGGGATATTCCACTTTTTAGACCGATTTTGGATTCCCAAGCGAACCAATTTGCGACAGATTATCATGGACGAAGCCCATAAATCCCGCTACTCAGTTCACCCCGGTGCTGACAAAATGTACCAGGATCTTCGTTACAAGTACTGGTGGCCGGGTATGAAAAGAGATATCGCTCTCTACGTCGGAAAATGCCTAACTTGTGCTAGAGTCAAGGCTGAACATCAAAGACCCTCTGGCTTGCTCGAACAACCACCAATCCCCATGTGGAAGTGGGAGAGCATAGCTATGGATTTCGTAACCAAGCTTCCACCCACGTCATCAGGTCACGACAGCATATGGGTTGTGGTCGACCGATTGACTAAATCAGCTCACTTTCTGCCTATACGAGAAGACTACAAGGTAGAACGATTAGCCCGAATCTACACCGACGAGATCATTTGTAATCATGGGACGCCTCGTGACATCATCTCTGACCGTGATGCTCGGTTTACTTCACGATTGTGGGAAACGTTTCAAACGGCACTCGGTACAACGCTTATTCTAAGTACTGCTTTCCACCCTCAAACCGACGGGCAGACTGAAAGAACGATCCGTACTCTTGAAGACATGCTCCGTGCGTGTGTTCTAGACTTCGGTGGTAATTGGGATAAACACCTGCCGTTAGTCGAATTCTCGTATAACAATAGCTATCATTCTAGCATCGAGATGGCACCTTTCGAGGCATTGTACGGAAGAAGATGTCGATCGCCTATTGTGTGGTACGAGATCGGTCACTCGCAACTAACCGGTCCTGAGCTATTACAAGAAACGACAGACAAAATTTTCCAAATCAGAGACAACCTGGTGAAAGCTCGGGATCGACAAAAGGTTTACGCCGATAAAAAGCGCAAGCCCCGTGAATTTGGCGTTGGTGACTACGTACTCCTAAAGGTATCACCTTGGAAGGGTGTAGTCCGATTCGGCAAGAAAGGGAAACTCGCGCCTCGATATGTTGGACCTTTTAAGATTCTGGAAAGGATCGGAAAAGTCGCCTACACACTCGAATTACCGGAGGAACTTAGTAACGTCCACCCGACTTTCCACGTGTCAAAGCTCCGAAAGTGCATCGCCGACCACGACTTACGCATCTCTCTAGACGATCTACAAGTGAACGAAACATTACACTTCGTGGAAAAGCCTGTCGAAATCATGGATCGCCAAACCAAGCAGCTCAGGCGCTCACGCATTCCTATTGTGAAGGTCCGATGAGAAGGCAAACGAGGCGCATAGTTCACTTGGGAACTCGAAAGCGACATGAAGGCCAAGTACCCGCAGTTGTTCTAGGAGAAAGTCTAGATAGAGAAAGTCCTCACGTGATTCATGGCGGTTGTAGCAGCTTCCAGCTTAATTTCGGGAAGAAATTCCCTAAACAAGAGGAGGCTGTAACACCCCGTGTTTTCGTAGGTAAAAGTCAAAGTCAAGGTCAAAGTCAACGACCGATTTCGCGCGAATTGACCTGTAGAAATGTCTTTATTTTATTTGTATTATGTGGAGTAAGTGTCATTCATTACAATAATCGATGAGTATTAATCGTATTTCAATCGACCTACGACTGTGAACTATAGGAAGTAACAATGCGATAAAGTTAATCAACTAATAATCAAGCTATGCTAATTGAATCGACATCGAATCGTAACTCGAACTATGTAATCCACTCGAACAGCCATCCGATCGGCTCGCCAACCCACCGGACAGCCGTCCGAGCAGACTGCCAACCGAACGGTCAGCCGGCCGATCGAACTGTCGTCCGATCGACCAGCTGTCCGACTCCCCAGCACTTGTTTCCTGTTTTACGTTTCTCTTATCGTTATGCTATCAAATCTATTCAGGCTAACCGTATTCGCTAAGCGCTCCCTTCAATCCATAAATCACTGTGAGTATACTCGATCCCTTTTGGCTTTAAGCACTTTTGGGTGTTACATACGTTACGAATATTCAAACTACAATTATCACACTACTCAAACTATTTGAACGCTAACCGTCAATGCATGTTATACGTGGCTCATGAATGCTTGTTTGTTATGTTTACACATGGAATGTTGTCTACCTGCCTTAGCAACGATAGTACTATAGTTTGGACTCAGCACCCGTTCACACGGGGGTTGTTAAGGATCTTTTACTTGCATGGATTACGGTGGTAATCATGTATTGCGAACTACCTCAGGCAGTCAATCCGCAGTCATTGGTATCGATGGATCTATGTCGATAACTAACGTGCTTCATTCCACTATGTGTACGTGCTGGTTATGCGTAAACGAATTCGAACTCTATATGCTATTATCAAACTTGGATGCTCACCTTTACATTTTATGTATTGACTTTATTTTAACGTATGTGACAGGTGCTTAGGAAGTTTACATGCTTAGCATGCTGTGAACTTGAGGCTAGGAAAGGTCTAGGATGCTCTCTGCGCTGTGATGAAATCGAAGCTAGGAAATGGGGACCTAGAAACCAATAAATAAACTATTTGTGTTTGAATCTGAGTCGTCGGAACAGAATATTTGTCTTGATGTTTATCTGTAATAATTTGTTTACTGTTTGATACATGGTATGGGACATGTTAATTTAAATTGAATGGTAATGATAGTTGTTATGGAAACTTCTGGACAATCTGTTTCGCTCAGTGCCATGCCCCGAAGATTCCGCCATCGGTTGGGGTGTGACAATGACACTTTAAAGTCATTAACCAAAACATCTTGGAACATCCTGTTGCAACACAATGTAATCGTTGTCCTCTATTGCTTCCGTATAAGACATCAATTGAACAATGAGATATCGATCAGATTCAGTCTCACATGGTTTTCATTCATTATCGTTCTCGTTAAAGAATCAAAGTGGTCAAATTAAACACATGGTAAGCTTGAGTAAGGCCTTACACTTCACCAGTTTGAATCTATGAGCGCGCCCTGATGTCTAACTGTTATATGTAATGTAAGAGTACAGAATCTCATCTTGACTACATACAACTCTCACTGAACTTCAGAACTACTCCCAACCAATGTCTCTATGACTGGAAGTTACGCGACAGTAATTTTAGAAGATCTTTTAAAATTTCCCAAGTTGGTTCACGAAACGCTCCAGCTGTACAAACAGTGAGAATCAAGTTACGTCGAAGAGGGTGTTCGAGAATCTACTTTTTGATGGAATGTGTACCTTGGTAACACCTACCATTTTGTTTGAAACCATAATTCATGCTTTAGGAACAGTAAAGGGTGATTTGGTTAGGTTTCACTTGTTAAAAATTGAGTGTTCATTTTTAGTTAACTGGTCAACAAAGACTTTCAACAAGATTAAAAGATGAACCAAAAAATAGAATCAAAAAATATATTTGTTGTGTCCTAATACCTTAATACTAGCTCGTGACGGCTGATGCCTTGTTTATTTATTTATTTATTTATTTTGTAATTTGGGCCTGCATATTTTAGTTACTCGCGTTCTATGGCCGCAAGCATGTAGATGGGCCTGCCCAATATCCAAAAAGTAAATAGTCTAGACCTTTTATTTGGAAGCCTTATTATCATACTTATCATTAGGTTAAAATATTTTTAATTAAAATTAATATTGATACCTAATAGTCTTAGTAAAAATCTATTATTCATTAAAATTTATATTATTAAATTTGAGAAATTCAAATAAGTTGGTATCAAAACTCATTAAACTTCTTATTTGAGAAATTATACAATTTCATTTCATTTAGTGCCGATTTGAGAAAGCATGTAATCAGTTTCGTAACTTTTGTTTTTTTAACGAAAAATTTGGATCACTGACGGACCACTGGAGTATCATCGTGCCATCAGCGGAACCAACTGATCATATCTATCTTCACTAGGCATAATGCTTATACACCATTTCAGGAGAAAACCCAATAAATATATGAAAACCCCCTTGTGAGAATCGAACCCATGACCTATTGGTCTCAAAGCCGTATCACACCTCCAAGGTGCCACTAGGCTATAAAGCCATGGGCTAACTTTTGTTTTAATCTGATAAATGATCGCTTTGGTTGAAAATTATTGTTTGAAGTATATATAAAGATTTGAAAATAACTACATTGAATTAATCATCTGATTGTGAATATATGTAAACATGATAACACTAACAAGGTTTTCAATTTTCAGAGTAATTAGTGTTATCACGTTGTGCGATTAATCGCACAACATGATAACCCTAACAAGGTAACATCATTTGTACTGTTATGATCAGCGTACAATGTATTTGTTTTGTTTTTGTAACCCAAGAGCATTTGAGACTATGATATATGGTTTTGATAAGATGTATATGGATGGGTTCTAAGATATCTTGGAAATTGTAAGAATCTAAAGAGATGAATAGTTTATCATCAACTTTATGGCCACTTTTAAAGTATTTTCTATTTATAAATAAGAGTAAAGTACAATTTCCGTCTCTGTGGTTTACACCTATTTTCACATACATACCCTATTTGCAAAAAAAAAAACATTCTAGTCCCTGCGGTTGTCAATTGAAATCAATAACGTCCCTCCGGTTACCCCAATGTTACAAAAATGGTAAAATGACCTTAATACCCCCAGGTAGTGGTGTTCAAAATCATCCGAAACCGAATCCGTATTATCCGAATATCCGAATCCGAAATATCCAAAATTTTGGATATCCGAAAATTCGGATATCCAAAATTCGGATTCGGATTCGGATAGTGATTTCGGAATTTTTCGGATATTTCGGATATCCGATATCCGAAATATCAAAATAGTTACTTTTTAAATATTTATTATAAGTAAATATATACCCTATTTTAGAACCCTAAGAAACCATTCACCTAATTTGCCTTCAGTTTCACCCACGCATAAGCTCGACCTACCCTACTTCATCACTATCCCTGCTGCTGTCGGCGGCCTCCGTCCGACGACTCCAACCGGTGGCTTGCAAGCTTTATACCTTCACTGAATCGTCGCAACTCACCTGTCATCAATCTCCTTCGATTGAGAATCATCTCCCTACTCTGCGAACCTAATCATTCTTCATCCACTATGTTGTGCTAATAAGTTGTTGATTTTTGGCTTTGATTGTGTGTTCGTCTCTTTTTATTGTGTTGTGATGAACAATCCCTGTTATTTGTGGCTACTGATTTGATTTCAGAATCAAAATTTTAGCAGCAAAGTTTGTTCTTATAAGGCACTGATCTATTTATCAAATGCACAAATTGACCTGTAATATTTTGTTTGTTTTTATGTCAGAAACTCGTTGTGTTCATTACCTTTCATATATGTTTACTCTTTTATTTTATTGCTTCAATTTCTTGTAGATCTGGTAATTAATCTTGAGATGCTCTAAATATTTACTAATTTTGATTCAACTTCTTGTAGATCTATTATTTTTATTATCTTCTATCTGTTGTTTTGGATTCTCGAACAGAGATGGTGGTGATAATGTTTTAACTTTCAAGTATTTTGGATATCCGATTCATTATCCGAATCCGTATCCGAAATTTCGGATATCCGTTCGGATATCCGAAATTTCGGATACGGATTCAGATAGTGAAATGAACTATCCGAAATTTTCGGATATCCGGAATTCGGATATCCGGTTTTGAACACCCCTACCCCAGGGACCAAAAGTTCTAATAAAAAAAACAGCACACCCACCTTCTTCATCTTCAGATCTTCAATCTTTATACCTTCATCATCAAATCTCATTATATCATCTTCTTCACAACCATCCTCTGAACAAAATTCCCAAGTCTGCTAGGGAAGTAAAAACCCTAAGGAGCTAAATGGAACCCAATTTTCCTCTGGTACATAGATAGGAAACACAAAAGGCGTGCACAAACCTTCCAAATCTGATAAGCGGCTTCAACCTCTTGCAAACCAAAGTGTGAATGATCTGGTCAAAGACAATTCAAATATCAATGTACAGGACAGAGGTGCGGCCCAAATTAGCACCCTTACAACAACGAATCCTCTTGATCCGGCTCCCATGGAAGTTGAAGAAGTGATTCTGGTGGTGTCTCCTGCTGATGGAAGTCCAAACACCTTTGATGAGGCGGTGAAAGCCATAAACCAAGGTAAAACCTCACCTGAAATCAGTTCAACCCCCTCGAAATCCCCTTGTACTACAAATTCAATGCCCTCTGATATTCCGACTGCTGTAAAGGCCTTGAATTTTGATGTGGATATTGAAATCGTGGGGGAAAAGGTTGGATAACTGAAGAGGATTGTTAGTCCCAAAACCGGATCTAGTAATGATATCAACGAACTTATTGATCGTGCGGAATCCAATCAATAAGTGATTCAAGAACAAACACAAGGAACACAAGATTACTTTCAACACTTGCACACGATTCTATTACTCAAGAGCAAAATCTTCCGGAACAAGCAAGAACTATCTAAATCGTAACCTCTCTCTAACTCTCTCGGAATTCTATCTCTAAAGGCTTAACCTAGTTTATACACCCTAGACAAGCCTATGCCCCACATGGGCTCCCCATGGGCAGGCCCGGCCCACATGGCCTTAGGCATGGCCTAAACCACCTATCAAGGTCCGAATCCTAATATTAACTAACCCAATAAAGCTCAAATCATAACCATAGCTCGTTTTGTATATTTGATACTTCAGTCTCACACTTTTAGGCCTAACAAGGATGATATGTCTGGGGATGAATATGTGTTGGGCCCTAAGTTTGCGAAAAGTCTGAAGATGAAGCAATTTGAAAGTGTAAATAATCAATTAAGGTGATCACAGTATAGTTTTGAAAATTTTGTTTAGAAATTGCAAGGAAAATGTCTCGGGGATTGACTTCTCAATGTGAACAGGTAACATATATTTTCGATTCGTTAACATGAAGATGATAATGATATGAAGATGATATGGTCTGGATGAAGATGATATGAAGAGAAGGAGATGAATTGGGGATCTGGATGAATACTTATTGGTTTTAATAATAGTAATAATACAAAAGACATAATTTCCCTTTGAATTTGAGTTAAAAAGACACATGTGCCCCTTTCAACTTACCATTGACTAACAAATTCGGTTAAAAAGGATGTTCTTGATTCCAATCGACAACCATAGCGATTGGAATGGTCGTTTTTTGCAAATAGGGTTTGTATGTGAGAACTGGTGTAAACCACAGGGACGAAAATTGTACTTTACTCTATAAATAATTACTCAAGATCATAATATATCTAAAACAATATGAAAAGTCGAAAAGTATAAGATATATCAATAGTTCAACACACAAATATAAATATTTATAGCGGTTCATGTGATGTTCACTAATTCACCTCATGTCTGCTCCTTTATCTTCATCAAGAAATTACCTTCACTAAGAACTTAATTTCATGTAGCAAGGGCTCACCATTAGAACTTATCACTAATAAAAGAGTGATCACTACTTATCATCTAAATAAGTTGGTAGTGGTCACCAATCTCGTCTTATTGTGTCTTTGGTAGTGATCACCACACTAGCTTCTCTCTAGTCAAGGCAAACAAAGATCATATTTACAAATTCTCTCTAAATTTCAAGTTAATCGCTCAAACATTACAACCCAAGTGTAGAAAAGAATATTACATTAAAGACATTCAACATGTCTTTAATTGCTAATTTATTAACTCTCTTTAAATCTAAAATACATTCAAAGAAATAGAGAGCAATAAGAAATGACTTAAAAGTATGGTGTTATGTGGGAACCTGATGGGTAAAATTTGGGAATATTGATTTATTAAATAGAGTGGAAAAAACTTAAAAAAGGTTCAAACACTCCACTATCAATCCACGTCCAACTATGGTCGTTAAGAAAACACATGAATTTTTTCGCGTTTTAACCCTTCCTTAGTTTTCAATCATTTTCCAATCCATTTAACTAACGGTTGACATTTTGTTAAGCAAAACATTTTGGGCATGATTATTAAGTAAAAACTTCTATCAAATTCTATGATGATGATGTGTTGTACTAAATGTATTATTGCATTTTCATAACTTGTAAACATGTTAGAAGAAACATTTTGTAACAATTTGTTTTATAGTTATATATTATAAAAGCTATCATCTTCTCTAAATTAGATTCTACAATGTTTATAAAACCCCAACGTATTTGATATGTTTTATAAATATTTTGTTTTGTAAAACGGTTTTAATCTTACAGAATTTGTTTTGATGATTATTTTTTAGTTTACATTTTAAACCATTATCTCATTAAGCCAAACTTTATAAACCTTGAATTATTTTCTTAAAAAAGATATGTTTATAAGCTTTATATAAATGTAGTCAATTTAAAGTTATCTTAAAGGTCAAATTAAACACACACTATTTTATCCACTGTAACATCTGTACTTGTAATCATTATGAACAGTTCTATTATCAATAAAACAATGTTATTTGATCCCAATGTTTGTTTGGTTGTGTTTTACATTTTTCATGTTTTGACTTTTATTCAATTTCAAACTCTATATCGCTTTCTGGAGAGTTATACGCAAACTGGTGCGTAAACGTACTTAGTTTAACGTGAAAAATACTTCGGAACATCAACATATACTTAACATACCTTAAATAACCTTTACATAACTTAGAAATAAGTTTTGAAGGCTTTGGTATGGCAAAAACAAGTTAATTCGCTTACAGGGACTAAACTTGACAAACTGCGAAACTATGCCAATTTGAACTGTAATGAACATTCCGGAACATGACCATAAGTTAAACATACCATAAATATCCTTTACATAGCTTAGAAATAGGCTTTAAGGGGTTCGGGGTGCTAAAATAAACTTCTGGGTCATTCAGGGACAAAAAGCGTCAAAAAGTGCATAAGTTTGCACTTTCGCGCATAACTTACGTTCTGAATACATCCGGACATCCAAAAATTTATGTAAGCACTAAAATATTTTATTTTAGTGTTTGGCATAAGAAAAATCCATTCGTCGCGTCATTTGGATCGTTTTTCTCGCTTATGCGCATTCCGTCGTAATTAAGCGAACATCGCGATTGTACGGCCAAACGAACCGATATCCGAGATATTTTTGAGCACATTTTAAGTTCCCTATACTTTAAATTCATTTTAGAGCTTTGAAATGGGGTTAACGGGCCATAAACGCGTCGAAAATGGCCTTATTTCACAACAGGGACCAAAACTGCCAAAAATCAAAGTTTCTGGTCTGCAAGGTCCTTGTGCACCTCAACACTCTGAGTGTTACGGTGCGCAAGCAGTCCCAGACATCAGAAACTTGCAGAAACTTTGAATCTGGTCCATTCCACCTTGCACATGGTTTTGGGGCAATACCATGGGCTCTAATGGTTTTCAAAAACCAGGGTTTTGAGGTGGAGGGTTGAGATTGAAGCACGGTTAACGAGGAACGATCTTAACGGCTCTACGAATCCTATAAATACCCCTTGCCTTCATTTTCCAAAACCCACAAGAATCTTGATTTGAGAAGCTCTAAGTTGAAACCATTGTTTCATACCTGAGCTACTTGGATCGAGATTAGCATTCGGGGACCCTTTGTAAGTGTTCCTTCGTTCTTTTGTTGCTTTTTGAATCCGAAAGTCAAACTTTGTTTGACTTTCTGCATTGACTAGTTTATGGTCAATGCGAAGTTCGTTCGAACTTCGCAACGTGATTGTAATCACGATGGTTATAGTCCCTTGTGACTATGCCTACTGATTACCACGTTGTCTAGGGTCGTAAGGGTAAGCGATCTAATAAATCGCTTATACCTTCGAACCCGACCCACTTGGTTGATCATTAGGATCCGACCAAATACCTTAGGTGACCATAGTATATAGGGAATAACCTTCCGAGGTTATACCCTATGGTCACATCGTTTGAGTAGTTGTATGATAGGTAGTTTATATGCCTTAGGTAAATTACCAGAATACCCTTTTCATGTATAATTGGTAATTAAGCATATGTAACCTAAACTTTTGTCACATAAATGATTATGTAACATGTTTAGGCATATAACACTTGTCATAGGGCTAGTTAGACGTCTCGAGTGCGCTTTTGCGCGCACGACGCGTGAAAGTAGCATAAGCTACCTAAACGGGTCGTAATGGGTCGTAAGCACTTATGTTAGGTTTCATTTAGTATGTAGGCTTTGTTAAACCATATTACACGAGTCTCCATACTCGTTTGGTTTACGAACCCTCATTCTATCCGATCCTCCGATATAGGTCCGGTTTATTAACATAGTTACCTATATTAGGTGTCGTTTGATTCCGAGATCTCTAGCATTGCTTGGTGGTTATCTTAGGACTTCTGAGCAATCTCAAGTGAGTACATAGACCCCTCTTTTACTGTTTTCCAAACATTTTGGGGTGGAACACATGTGCCTACCTGTTACTTTCGTGCATTCCTGTATTCACATCATATACCTGCTATGTTCGTTAGTACAATATAGTACATGATTTCATTACATTTCATGCTATGTATGCCCATTGTGTGCGTACTTAGTACATCATTTTATATTACATTTAATGCTATGTATGTCCATTGTGTGCATACTTAGTACATTGTTTTACATTACATTTCTGCTTTGTATGTTAACTTAGGATACTTAGTACATTGTTTTCATATGACATGTATACAACTGCTATAACATTTGGTTTGCACAAACGAGACTTATATACGTTCATTAACATTAGCTACGCCGCTCGGTAGTAAGTACTGGTACCATAGGACTTGACAAATCCCATTCCTGTCATCCCGGATTTGTTTGGATGTAAGGAATGACTAAATCCGAAAACATTTCTTTTGATAACCTTGACTGAAAGGGTTATCCGACTGTCTCAAGGCTTGAATGTATGCGTTAACTTACCACATAAATGTTTGTATCAATGTAACATGCATTACTTTTCAAAACATAACTTTTTGATATATTCAAAATACTTTGTTTTGTACATTTCTACATTTGGATTATGTGACAATACTTTACTTACAATACATAACGTTTGTTACACATTACTTGACTACTTTTGGACTATAAACATTTGACATGGTTTATACAAGGACTTTTTGACAATTGGTTTAAAGATGGACTTTATACATTGGTGGTTTGTTTAAGTGATTTAAGTAACGAGGCGTGTGTAATATGATATAAGCATGGTGGATACGTCGCTGGTACTTCCTATATATAAGTGTTTGTATGGTATTACATATTGTAGCGTTATTTGAATCATTTCAATTTGAGACATATAACATTTTATATAAATAACATATCTTTCACAAGACATTGCTTTACAAACAACTTATTTTATACAACTCATTTTACTTGGTTATACATTTAACCACACATTATTCTTTTATTTATACATATCATTTGATCTTATCGCTTTTTAAATTACTTACAAAACAAAACAATTTACAAGGTTCATGACTAACTTTTGATAAACAGCTTTTTCTAAACTTATAAGTCATGAATCCTATTTTCACAAACCTATGTATCTCACAGGCACTTTTATGCTGACGTACCTATTTTCACATGTGTTTTCAGGAGCTTTTGCGTAGGATGATGATCATGACACTAGGGCGGACCTGTGCCTTAGAGACATAAAATGAAGATAGACTTAGTTTAATTATGTTCTGAACTCTTTATTTTCCTGTTTAAGACAATGTAACTCTTATGTTGATAAATAAAATACAACTTTGAATGCCATGGTTATGAAACAATTAATTCTGTTACAACACTCCCCGACGTTTTCCGCCACGTTTTGTATGTTATACGTGGTTGGGGTGTGACAGAAGAGTTGGTATCAGAGCCAATGGTTATAGGGAATTAGGTTATTAGTAATTCTTTGACCTAGACTATAACCTTTCTAGGACCCTAACACAAGTTATCTTGTGTTTAGATCTTAAAACATGCACATCACCTATCCTTAGGTGATTATCAAAACAAGAACCCAATTTTCCGAAACGATTTTTGAAAAACAATCTTCTGTTTTTGAATGATTTATTACAAGGTTTTGAACCCTCTATTGTAAGGTTTTGAACCCTCTGTTATAAGGTTTTGAACCCCTTTGAGTTTTCAAAATCTCGTCAAGGTTTTGGGTTTTAAATAATGTGAACACGTGCAAACTGGAAGGGTGAATGCCTGTACCCTGGGTTTTCTGTCTAAGGCTAGAGTGTTCGTACAAATCCACATAATCGGACCAGTCACTCTTACCTGGGAACTCTTGGGGTGAGTGTTCACTTATAGGCGAGCATGTCTTCGCGATACATTATTTTTGACCCATTTACTTTGATTAGTCACTGTGTGTCGTTTGTTTGCTTTGTGATGCGAACAAATGACCACCATCTTTACTGTTGTCAATTTTTGTTTCATCTCATTCTTTTCATCCAATCATCTCACTCGTTTCCTTTCATGTTTCCTCTTTTAGAATGCCTCCCCGACGCGAAAACCAGATAGCGACTGCCGAACTGGCAGAAATCATTGCGCAGCAGATGGCTGCTCAATTCCCAAACCTCTTTGCTCAATGGAACCAAGCCAACAACAACAACAATGGTCCATGCAATTTCAAGAGTTTTAACTCGGCTAAACCACTCAAGTTTAGTAGTTCTGAGGGAGCGACTGGGCTTCTTCAATGGTTCGAGAGCATTGAGAATACTTTCCGCCACGTGCAGTGTCCTGACAATCGCAAGGTTGAGTTTTCTTCGAGTGTGTTCCAGAAGAGGGCCCTTACGTGGTGGAACGGGGTTATGAGAGATTGAGGTGCAGAAGTTGCTCTAGCACAGACATGGGCTGAACTTAGGGCCCTTATGATGAGGGAGTTCTGTCCTCGTCATGAACAGCGAGCTTTGGAGAAAGAGTTTGATGACTTGAAACAAGACAGTGGCGAGCACAGGGCGTATACTGATAGATTTGAGGAGTTGAGTCTGCTTTGCCCAACAATGGTTACCCCACTCGACAAGGCTATCGAAAGGTACATCGACGGCCTACCTGACTCAGTGCAAGAAATCATTACTGGTAGTAACCCTGCCACACTCCGTCAGGAGATCGAGTTAGCAGCGACATTGACTGAGTCGCAGGTTCGAAAGGGAAAGCTGCATAAAAAGGGTGACAAGGGTAAGAAGCAGGCGTCTGACAAGGGGGATAGCAAGAAAGGTCAAAACAAGAATGGAAAGAATTCTGGTTCCTCAAAGGGTTCTAGGAAGCGAAACGCTTCCCAAAACTATGTCGTTACTGCACAGGCCCAAGCTGCACCAAATCAGCCTGCGCAACCACTAGCCAAGAAGCCATATCTTGGCACTGCTCCTTTGTGCAACAGGTGTAACGGCCATCACCTACCACATCTCCAAAGTCGTCATTGCACTAACTGCGGAAGAATTGGTCATCTTGCCGCTACTTGTCGCATTCCTGCTAACCAGAATCAGGCCGTTCATAACCAAGCCCAACAAGTTGCTCAGCCTCTTGCTCAGCAACAAGGTCAAGCTGCACGACCTCATTTTCCTCCTGGTTCGTGCTACAATTGTGGGGATCTGACCCACTACAGAAACCGGTGCCCAAGACTAGCCAACCAGAATCAGAATCCAAATCATAATCAGGCTCAGGCTCGAGGTCGAGTCTTCAACACGAACGCACAAGAGGCACAGGCAGACAATGAAGTGGTGAACGGTACGTTCTTTATTAATAATCAGCCTGCATCTGTTCTTTTTTATTCTGGTGCCGACAAGAGTTTTGTGTCATTATCTTTTGAGCCATTGCTTCGCGTGTCTAGAACGAAACTAGGTAAACCTTTGATAGTAGAGGTTGCTAGTGGTGAACCCACTGTTCTTGATTCTGTTCTTCGCAACTGCCAGTTGAACCTTAACGACCATCTTTTTCCTATTGACCTCACGCCTATGCAACTTGGAAGCTTCGACGTTATAGTGGGTATGGATTGGTTATCCAAGCATCGCGCAGAGGTAGTCTGTTTTGAGAAGATTGTTCGTGTGCCGCTTTCGACAGGCGAGATCCTACAGGTTCGTGGTGAGAAACCTGCTGGTGGTCTCAAACTCATGTCTTATTTTAAAGCTCGGAAGTATCTGCGAAAGAATTATGTGGCCTTCTTGGCACATGTCACAGCAGATAAAGGCAAAGGTAAGTCTATCCAAGATATTCCTGTTGTTCGGGATTATTCTGAAGTATTCCCTGAAGATTTATCTGGTCTACCTCCAGCACGCCAAGTCGAGTTCCGAATTGATCTCGTACCTGGTTCAAATCCCATTTCCAGATCTCCATATCGTCTTGCACCGTCTGAGATGCAAGAGTTGGCTAAGCAGCTTCAGGAGCTCTCTGACAAAGGTTTTATCCGTCCTAGCTTTTCACCTTGGGGTGCTCCCGTTCTTTTTGTCAAGAAAAAGGATGGATCTTTTAGGATGTGTATCGATTATCGTGAGCTTAACAAGCTCACCATCAAGAATCGATATCCCCTACCTCGCATCGATGATCTCTTTGATCAGTTACAAGGTGCTTATTATTTTTTCAAAGATTGATCTACGATCGGGATATCATCAACTTCGGGTGCATGAAGAAGATATTCCCAAGACAGCGTTCCGCACTCGTTATGGGCATTATGAGTTCACAGTCATGCCATTCGGTTTGACTAATGCTCCTGCTGTTTTCATGGATTTAATGAATAGGATCTGCAAGCCTTATTTGGATCAGTTCGTCATTGTTTTTATTGACGACATCTTGATATACTCGAAGACGCGAGCTGATCATGAGCAACATCTTCGTCTTACTCTGGAACTCCTAAAGAAAGAGCAACTTTTCGCCAAATTCTCCAAGTGTGAATTCTGGCTTAAAGAAGTTCAATTCTTAGGACATATTATCAACGAACGAGGTATTCATGTAGATCCCTCCAAGATCAGTGAGATCAAGGATTGGGATACGCCTAGTACTCCTACTAAAGTTCGTTCTTTTCTTGGTCTAGCGGGTTATTACCGCCGCTTCATTGAAAACTTCTCAAAGATTGCAGTTCCTCTAACTGCTCTAACCCAGAAGAACAAGCCCTTTGATTGGGGATTCAAACAAGAGGAAGCATTTCTGACTTTGAAACAGAAACTTTGTGATGCGCCTGTTCTGACTTTTCCTGAGGGCAATGATGATTTCATCATTTATTGCGATGCATCTAAATTGGGTCTTGGCTGTGTTCTGATGCAAAGGAACAAAGTCATAGCGTATGCCTCGAGGCAGTTGAAGATACATGAGAAGAACTACACCACTCATGATCTTGAGTTGGGTGCAGTTGTTTTCGCTCTAAAGACCTGGAGACACTATTTGTACGGTACAAAATGTGTGGTTTTCACGGACCACAAAAGTCTTCAACATATCTTCAATCAGAAAGAACTCAACATGAGGCAACGACGTTGGGTCGAGCTTCTAAACGACTATGACTGCGAAATTCGCTACCATCCTGGTAAGGCGAATGTCGTAGCCGATGCATTGGGTCGTAAGGAACGTACTAAGCTTCATTGTGTTCGTGTTCAATCTGTTATTCAAGCTCGATCTGATATCCAAGCCCGCATTTCTCAGGCTCAACAATCTTGTGTTTCACAAGGTTTGATGGATAAGGAATTTCCCTATCACATAACACCTGATCTGGAACTGAAGGACAATGGATCGTATTACTTCATGGACCGTTTGTGGGTCCCAAGCCAAGATAACCTTCGCACCTTGCTTATGGATGAAGCCCATAAGTCTCATTATTCTGTTCATCCTGGCTCAGATAAAATGTATAAGGATCTTCGTATTCAGTATTGGTGGCCTGGTATGAAGAAAGACATTGCCTTATATGTATCAAAATGCCTTACTTGTCTTAAGGTTAAGGCTGAACATCAACGTCCTTCTGGTTTATTGGTGCAACCAGAGATCCCAGTTTGGAAATGGGAAAACATTACTATGGGTCTCATTACTAAACTTCCGCGCACAAAGAAAGGTCATGATGCCATCTGGGTAGTTGTTGATCGTCTTACTAAGTCAACACATTTCTTGCCAATCCGTGAGGATTTTTCTGCTGACAGACTTGCTAAAATCTATGTGGATGAAATTGTAGCTCGACATGGTGTTCCTTTGAACATCATTTCTGACAGAGATGCTCGTTTCACTTCTCATTTTTGGAGAACCATGCAATCTGCTATGGGGACCCAACTTAATCTGAGCATAGCTTATCATCCGCAAACGGATGGTCAATCTGAAAGAACAATCTAGACTCTGGAGGATATGCTTAGAGCTTGTGTTATCGACTTTGGTGGTAGTTGGGATTCACATCTTCCGTTAATTGAATTCTCCTACAACAACAGTTATCACACCAGCATCAAAATGGCTCCTTTCGAAGCTCTCTATGGTCGAAAATGTCGTTCACCAGTCTGCTGGAATGAGATCGGCGAGGCTCAGCTTACTGGACATGCTCTCATTTTAGAGACAACTGACAAGATTAAGAAAGTTCGTGATAACCTTCAGACAGCTAGAAGCCGTCAAAAGAGTTACGCGGACCCAAAACGCAAACCCTTGGAATTTCAAGTCGGTGATCGAGTATTACTTAAGGTCTCACCTTGGAAAGGTGTGATCAGATTTGGAAAGAAAGGAAAACTTGCACCTAGATACGTTGGACCATTCAAGATCGTCGAAAGAATCGGTAAGGTAGCTTACAGACTTGAGTTACCTCCTGAACTTGGAAATGTTCATCCAACCTTTCACGTATCCAATCTCAAGAGGTGTTTAGCTGATGAGAACCTCCACATACCGCTTGACGAAATTCGTGTTGACAAAACACTGAAATTTGTTGAGAAGCCAGTGGAAATCATGGAACGTGAAGTCAAGTGGCTTAAACGCAAGCGCATTCCTTTGGTCAAAGTTCGCTGGGAAGCTAAACGTGGACCCGAGTTTACTTGGGAACGCGAAGATCAAATGAAGGCGAAATATCCGCATCTTTTCCCACGAGTTTCCTCTAAATAAATTTCGGAACGAAATTTCCACAAGTAGGGGAGACTGTAACATCTGTACTTGTAGTCATTATGTAGAGTTCTATTATCAATAAAACAATGTTATTTGAACCCAATGTTTGTTTGGTTGTGTTTTACATTTTTCATGTTTTGACTTTTATTCAATTTCAAACTCTATATCGCTTTCTGGAGAGTTATACGCAAACTGGTGCATAAACGTACTTAGTTTAACGCAAAAAATACTCCGTAACATCAACATATACTTAACATACCTTAAATAACCTTTACATAACTTAGAAATAAGTTTTGAAGGCTTTGGTATGGCAAAAACAAGTTAATTCGCTTACAGGGACTAAACTTGAAAAACTACGAAACTATGCCAATTTGAACTGTAACGAACATTCTGGAACATGACCATAAGTTAAACATACCATAAATATCCTTTACATAGCTTAGATATAGGCTTTAAGGGGTTCGGGGTGCTAAAATAAACTTCTGGGTCATTCAGGGACTAAAAGCGTCAAAAAGTGCATAAGTTTGCACTTTCGCGCATAACTTACGTTCTGAATACATCCGGACATCCAAAAATTTATGTAAGCACTAAAATATTTTATTTTAGTGTTTGGCATAAGAAAAATCCATTCGTCGCGTCATTTGGATCGTTTTTCGCGCTTATGCGCATTCCGTCGTAATTAAGCGAACATCGCGATTGTACGGCCAAACGAACCGACACCCGAGATATTTTTGATCACATTTTAAGTTCTCTATACTTTAACTTCATTTTAGAGCTTTGAAATGGGGTTAACGAGCCTTAAACGCGTCAAAAATGGCCTTATTTCACAACAGGGACCAAAACTGCCAAAAATCAAAGTTTCTGTTCTGCAAGGTCCTTGCGCACCTCAACACTCTGAGTGTTACGGTGCGCAAGTAGTCCCCAGACAGCAGAAACTTGCAGAAACTTTGAATCTGGTCCATTCCACCTTGCACATGGTTTTGGGGCAATACCATGGGCTCTAATGGTTTTCAAAAACCAGGGTTTTGAGGTGGAGGGTTGAGATTGAAGCACGGTTAACGAGGAATGATCTTAACGGCTCTACGAATCCTATAAATAGCCCTTGCCTTCATTTGCCAAAACCCACAAGAATCTTGATTTGAGAAGCTCTAAGTTGAAACCATTGTTTCATACCTGAGCTACTTGGATCGAGATTAGCATTCGGGGACCCTTTGTAAGTGTTCCTTCATTCTTTTATTGCTTTTCGAGTCCGAAAGTCAAAATTTGTTTGACTTTTTGCATTGACCAGTTTATGGTCAATGCGAATTTCGTTCGAACTTCGCAACGTGATTGTAATCACGATGGTTATAGTCCCTTGTGACTATGCCTACTGATTACCATGTTGTCTAGGGTCGTAAGGGTAAGCGATCTAATAAATCGCTTATACCTTCGAACCCGACCCATTTGGTCGATCATTAGGATCCGACCAAATACCTTAGGTGACCATAGTATATAGGGAATAACCTTCCGAGGTTATACCCTATGGTCACATCGTTTGAGTAGTTGTATGATAGGTAGTTTATATGCCTTAGGTAAATTACCAGAATACCCTTTTCATGTATAATTGGTAATTAAGCATATGTAACCTAAACTTTTGTCACATAACTGATTATGTAACATGTTTAGGCATATAACACTTGTCATAGGGCTAGTTAGACGTCTCGAGTGCGCTTTTGCGGTCACGACGCGTTAAAGTAGCATAAGCTACCTAAACGGGTCGTAATGGGTCGTAAGCACTTATGTTAGGTTTCATTTAGTATGTAGGCTTTGTTAAACCATATTACACGAGTCTCCATACTCGTTTGGTTTACGAACCCTCATTCTATCCGATCCTCCAATATAGGTCCGGTTTATTAACATAGTTACCTATATTAGGTGTCGTTTGATTCCGAGAACTCTAGCATTGCTTGGTGGTTATCTTAGGACTTCTGAGCAATCTCAAGTGAGTACATAGACCCCTATTTTACTGTTTTCCAAACATTTTGGGGTGGAACACATGTGCCTACCTGTTACTTTCGTGCTTTCCTGTTTTCACATCATATACCTGCTATGTTCGTTAGTACAATATAGTACATGATTTCATTACATTTCATGCTATGTATGCCCATTGTGTGCGTACTTAGTACATCATTTTATATTACATTTCATGCTATGTATATCCATTGTGTGCATACTTAGTACATTGTTTTACATTACATTTCTGCTTTGTATGTTAACTTAGCATACTTAGTACATTGTTTTCATATGACATGTATACAACTGCTATAACATTTGGTTTGCACAAACGAGACTTATATACGTTCATTAACATTAGCTACGCCGCTCGGTAGTAAGTACTGGTACCATAGGACTTGACAAATCCCATTCCTGACATCCCGGGTTTGTTTGGATGTAAGGAATGACTGAATCTGAAAACATTTCATTTGATAACCTTGACTGAAAGGGTTATCCGACTGTCTCAAGGCTTGAATGTATGCGTTAACTTACCACATAAATGTTTGTATCAATGTAACATGCATTACTTTGCAAAACATAACTTTTTGATATATTCAAAATACTTTGTTTTGTACATTTCTACATTTGGATTATGTGACAATACTTTACTTACAATACATAACGTTTGTTACACATTACTTGACTACTTTTGGACTATAAACATTTGACATGGTTTATACAAGGACTTTTCAAAAATTGGTTTAAACATGGACTTTATACATTGGTGGTTTGTTTAAGTGATTTAAGTAACGAGGCGTGTGTAATATGATATAAGCATGGTGGATACGTCGCTGGTACTTCCTATATATAAGAGTTTGTATGGTATTACATATTGTAGCGTTATTTGAATCATTTCAATTTGAGACATATAACATTTTATATAAATAACATATCTTTCACAAGACATTGCTTTACAAACAACTTATTTTACACAACTCATTTTACTTGTTTATACATTTAACCACACATTATTCTTTTATTTATACATATCATTTGATCTTATCGCTTTTTAAATTACTATTTTCACATGTGTTTTCAGGAGCTTTTGCGTAGGATGATGATCATGACACTAGGGCGGACCTGTGCCTTAGAGACATAAAATGAAGATAGACTTAGTTTAATTATGTTCTGAACTCTTTATTTTCCTGTTTAAGACAATGTAACTCTTATGTTGATAAATAAAGTAGAACTTTGAATGCCATGGTTATGAAACAATTAATTCTGTTACAACACTCCCCGACGTTTTCCGCCACGTTTTGTATGTTATACGTGGTCGGGGTGTGACATCCTTAGATCCACATGTTAACTTGCGAAATCAAAGTTAGACTTGAACTTTTGATCTTGTATCATCTTTAAAATTTTTACCAGGTGGTTAGATGGTAAATGCATAATCAATTCGTGACATCAAATGTAGGGTTGTTGTTTGATGCTTTTTTTGTTTGGATTTTCCCTTCGAACGAATCTCAACCACCGTCCATTATTTAAGATTAATTTGACCCAGCATACTCATCTTTTTCATATATTTTCAATGATTTGATAATATATGATATGAATATATACATACTTATGTTTAGAATATGTATTAAATGTTTGTATTTTATTATCGTCAGAGAGTTATTTTACATGTGGGACCATATATGCGCTAAGAGATATGTGGATGGCTGTGTACATACTCAATTTTAATTTCTTAATTTTTGTGTTACATTTCGATTTGCACTTCTACTGTAAATATGTCTAACATATGAATTGTTGATTTTTGGTGCTCTCCATGCAAGAGTATGTGTTTATGATATGTATGTTATAATTAGCAAGGTTGATGATAATTTATATATGTTTTATATGAATAATTGGTTTGTTATATATATTTACTAGGTTATTGCCCCGTGTAATACACGGGGTGAATCATAATTATAACGTGAAATAAAAAAAATATGTTAATAATAGGATCTAAGTATATATAATATAGAGTAATATGCAGACCAAATACGAAATAAATATTGAAGTTTGTCATTCATAATAATATGATCTGTTATTTGTTTTAGGATTTGTCATAGGAACTTAAAATTTTGTATCACTACCAATATTTATTGTGACATTTTCTTGTTCAAAGGTAACGTGTTGGTGCATACATCTGTCGTCTTCGTCTTATATCGAGTCTCTGGTTTTGTAATTTGTATGTTAGCTTGAGATGTCTGATAGCTTGAGATGTCTGATAGCTTGAGATGTCTGTTAGCTTGAGATGTCTGATAGCTTGAGATGTCTGTTAGCTTGAGATGTCTGATAGCTTGAAATGTTTGATAGCTTGAACCGTGTATGTGTCATTTCAAGCTGTCAAGCATAGGCTATAAATAGGTTTGTTTGGTTGTCATTTGAAGGTGACAGACAAGAGATCTTAGAGAATGTACCGAAGTGCTGCCGGTATATTTTGTGATTGTAATCGCTGTTAGATCAATACACAAGTTGTTTAAAGTGATATTCAAGTTGTTTCTACATTCGTTTCTTAGTTTCCGCCTCTGAAACGGATTAAATCTCTTCTGAACGACTCGTTTGGGTCACAAACCGATCCTACAAGTGGTATCAGAGCTCAGGAGGAAGAGATCTTTCAAAAACAGCCTGCTTTAGTCACTTTTTCTGATTTCTACACCATTCTTTTTCAAATTTAAAAATTTTTCACGGTAAAAACGGCTCAAACTTTCACATATTGTGCGTAATCAGGTTTTAACGAATCCTGGAAAGTTTCATCATTAAAATCGATCTAAAACTTGATAAAATCGGTCTGCTCGCTTGAAATTGGTTCGTGTTTGCTGACATCATCAACTGTTCAAGCTAACATAACGTCGTGTGTCAGCTTGAAACTGGTATCTAGCTTGAAAATTCATCGTGGTCACTTGAAATTGACTGGTCGCTTGAAAAAATCAACCTTGACCGCTTGAAACTGGCAGCTCGCTTGAAATAGTCTGCTCGCTTGAAAATGACGACTGCTTGAAATCACTTGTTCGCTTGAGTGTGTACATCGAGTTGTGTGTAACATTTAACGAGGGTGTTAGTACTTTGGGACTAGAAATCACGAGTTTTTCAAGAATTGCATGTGATATTGGTTTGACGGATAGAATTGTTTTACCATAAATGCTAGTTATTTTTGGAAATGGTGAGAGAATTAATGAACTGGCAAATCACGTGATAAACTAGACTTGATAAAGCCTTATTCTCGGTCAAATTGGAATTCATATTTGTGTCAAAGTTGCATGTGAGTCCCATAATTTGTCATGGCTCTTTCACGTTTTGTCGGTTAAGTGGATTTTGGGGTCCAATCAAATTGAAAGGTTACTTGAGATTGTCGGCTATCTTCACAAGTTAAAGTTGCTTGTTGTCTGCTCAAGTCACTGAAATAATATCCATGTGATTGTTTATAGGCTCAATCACAGTCTGGTTGGTTTAAAGTGTCTCGACCCATCTTTCAAGATAAATGTCAGTTCACATGTTGATATATAGGTTCGGCCCAAATCAAATTGTGTTGATAAAGTAGTTGTCGTCTAATTGTGATCGGCCCAAGATTTTTATTAGCCCAAGTTAAAGTGTCAACATTTGAAAGTCAATAGTTCGGCCCATGTGATTCATTATTGTTTGCGGTCCATTTGAATCCACACACATTCATTCAACAAATTTAATCGGCCCATTCATCGGCCCATTTGAATCCATATCCTATTGATCAAGTCTTTTCATTCAGTGGTCTCACTTCAACAACATTGAAACGTGTTCACGAATCATCGACACGAGTTCTAGATTGTTTCAAACGACACACACATTTACATATTAAGTTCAGTTTAAACTGATTGTTTGTTTTGTTTGTTTCAGATATTTCATGAGGAGAATCATTTAGTTTGAAAGCTTGTGTGAAAAATTTTTCGATACCGAATCATGGACGAGGATTTCTACAACGCATTTGCTACTCCGGTTACTCCAATTTCTCTTGCACAAAACACGATGTTGGAAAATGAAACGGGCACGATGCAAAAGACGCCTAAACTCATGAACATTGAAGAGTATAAAGGTTGGGAAGGACGTTTCAAGAACTGGGTACAAGCAAACTATTTGGATGCTTGGGAATGTGTTGAGACAAAATACATTCGACCGACGAATGATGACGAAGAGGTTGTTCCAATTAAAGATCTGAGTACTGATGCTAGAAAGAAATACAAAGATGAGAAAATGATGCTGAGTTTATTGCAACAAGCTGTGAAAGAAGACATCTTGGTGTTATTGCAACATAATGGAACTTCATATTCGATTTGGAAAGCATTAAGGTCAAAGTTCCATGGAAGCCAAGAGATGGTTAAAAACAAGAAATCGCTTTTGAAGAAAGAGTTCGATCTGTTTCGTGGATTGAAGAATGAGAGCACAAGGCAAATCATTGAAAGATATTGCAATCTGCTAGCAAACATGAAGAGATTGAGCATTGAAAAAGACAATGAAGAGTTAATCGAGAAGCTTGCTGATGCCTTGCCACACGAGACTTGGGGCACATATCTCATGATGCTCAGAAACAAGAAAGGTTTTAGCAGTTTAACACTGAGCAAGTTCATTGAGAAGATTGAAGCTCAGGAGATGGAACAGAGAAAGGTTTTGAGAATGAAAGATTTCGACGGTGAACAAGACATCGGTCTTTACTACAAAGGTGGTGTTACTGATAAATCCACCAACTTGTCACCAAAGGTTCAAACAGCTTTCAACGCAAAGAATTCATCTAATAATTCATCCAAAGGATCAAGCAGCAACACAAGTTTTTCATCATATCCATCTTTTGATCCGAACGTTTCAACAACAAGAAATGGCAAAAAGCTTCAATGCAACATTGTATTGAACATTGAAAATGATCAGGAATATTCTGAAGAGTTAGCAAAAAGTCATATGTCTTTATTGGGAACTGTTCTTGAATCTTATGGTAGTTTTGTTGCAGGTCGAATCGGGAATCCAATGCTGACAAAGGAAGATTACGACCAGATCGATGCTGAAGAGATGGAACTGATGGACATAAAATGGTGTTTGGCCAGCGTGTTGAGGAGAGCTGAGAAATTCAAGCAAATCACTGGAAGAGATGATCTTCATGAGGCTGGTGTTTCTACTTTAGGTTTTGACAAATCTAAAGTCACTTATTTTCGTTGCAGGGAAAAGGGTCACTTCAAGAGGGAGTGCACCAATCGCGAAGCAAGTGGAGCTCAGAATCCTTTTAACAGCAACAATGACTACTACCGAAAAGCCATCTACCATCAAGTTGCTCAGCAACCATCTCAACAACATCAACATCAAGCACAAATTGCACATAGAAGGAATGTGATTGAAGACTCTGGAAAGAGAGCTTGTGTGGTTAATCAAGATTCTTCAAAGAGAACTGATGGTAGTGCCTTGATAATAGATCAAGAAGATGAAAAGCTACCAGAAGGTTTTAGCTGGGCAAATTTCAATTGGGATGATTATGTTCCAGACAAAGATTCAAATCACAAAGCGTATGTTGCTAGAGTTGAAGAGGACAGTGATGATGATACTGAGTATTGGGCGAGAAAATTCGATGCTGATATGAAACTGATTGCTGAGAGTGATAGTGAAGATGAAAAAACCAAGAAGAAAAAGAAAAAGATCAAGACACCAGTGAGCAGTGAAGATGAAGATGTTCCTGTGATCAGAAAGAAAAAGAAGAAAGAGGTTCCAAAGTTCAAGATTGATGAAGAAGTTGATGCGAAAAAGATTCCGGTTAAGTGTGAAAACTGTGAAGCTATCAAGAAGCAAAACAGCACACTGATTTATAACCTGAACAGTTTGAAGGAATCTTATGATGTCCTGAACAAAGCCATGAATCAATATAATCAAACAAGTGAAGAACAGGCAACAGCAATGAAGACACTTCAAGGAGCTTTTATGATCAAACAGAAAGTTGTGAACAACTACATCGAGAAGTGTGTTGTTCTTGAACAAAAGTTGGAGTTGCAAAGAATTGAGACTGAGAGAGTAAATCGTTTGTTGAAAAGTTACTCATGTACTTCTTATGTCATTGACAGGATTTATCCAACTGTTGAAGGCATTTGAAGAGGATGAAGTAACTGAAGAAAAGAATGCTGAAAAAGGTTCTGAAGAAAAGACTCCTGAAAAGAAGAAAGTAAAGAAGAAGGATACTAAAGAGAATGATTCTGGTAAGAAACAAAGTTTTGGTTACAACAAGTGTCCACCCCCGCTTGAAAATGGATATTCTCCGAGAAATCCAAATTCAGAAAGAGTCGAAAAGGCAACAAATTTACAGTGGGAGTCGGAGTCTTCAGTTAATTTGCCAGAAAATATTGATGTGACGTTTACATCATCTGACACTGATCATGAGTCCGAGTTAATAAAAAAGGTGGTCGATCAGGTGTTGGATAAAGATGAAACTGAGGAGTCAAAGTTGGAGTCAAAGTCAGAGTCAGAGTCAAAGTCTGGTTCTGAAAGTTCGAGTTCGACAGACAACAGCCCAAAGTCTACGGTTAAAAGGGTTTACAACAAAGAATTCATGTTATCAAAATCTAATTTGAATGACGAAACGTTTAAAGTAGCATATACTTTGAATGATTCCGACAAATTATATTTTGATGAGAAATTTCCAATAAGAGGTGTCAAAACTGAATTGATCAAAAAGGTTTTCAAACTTACAGAAATTAACATTTCTGAAATAAAAGATTTAAATCTTAATGGTAAACCTAAACCTTACACCTCAAGAGTACAACAAAGATTAAACAAGAAAAAAGGTTACAGTTCTGGTTCTGGTTTTCACAAGAAACCAAACCCTAACCGTAATTTCAAAAAGAAAGGTCTTGGTTTTATTCCAACAGAAAAAATGAAAAATATGTTCGTGATTTTAAAGCAAAAATGACATTTGTTTCAGGAACTAGCTCAGAAGAGGAAGAAAAGAAAGAATTCTGGAGGTAGTCAAACACTGAGTTCCTTGCAAAGAAGCAAGATGACATGAAGAAGATGGCTGAGCAGAAAAAAGATACGAGAACCTGTTTCCAATGCAACAAAGTTGGACATATTGCCAGGGAGTGTTCAAAGGCAATACAATCAAAACATGGAGTTTCTCGTAAACTGAAAGATAAAGAAGTTGTGTTTGAATCGCCAATTGATAGAACTAAACTTTTCAAAAATTCAACTTTTGAAATTGGTGAAAGTTCAAACAGATTTTACAAGAAAAGAGCTTATCTTGACAATCAAAAATGGATTGTTAAGAAATCGGTTGATAGTTCTAGCGATGATTCTGATAGATCGAAATCAGAGGAGCTATCTTCTGGCGATGAATCTGATTCCACAAAATCAGATGAGCCACAAGTTGTTTCAAAAGGAGAAAAATTAGTTCTGACTGTGGATGATGAAAATTTTCCATCACTTCGGACTGAAAATTATAAGAAGAAAATTGGTAAAGTTGAAATTTCAAACCAATTTTATGATGACAAAAAGGTTTTCGATGTTGAGAAAGTCTTTAACTCCAAAGTTCATCATATTTTTGGAAAAATGATTGACAGGAAGGTCAAAGGAGTAAAGGAGTTTTACGAGAAGAAAACGAAGAAAGATAAAGTTGAACCATCCCTGGTTTGTGACTGGGATGGTACATATTACGAACAGTAAGTCTGTGGCCTTGCCGGAGCTCCCAGGTTGGTAAGAGTGGAGCAGGAATCGGTATCTATCTTTTTTGGGTTGATAATCTTACAAGTGGTAAAGATGGTAAAGTACATGTGATACTTTAAATTGTTAGTTTTCTACAAGTGGTAAGGTTGATGAATGAATTTACAAGTGGTTGAAGAAGGTTTACACTTACAAGTGGTAAATTCAAGGACATTAAGTTGTACTTGTTTTTCCTACAAGTGGTTAATCAAGGTCATTAGGTTGAACTTGATTGAACCATACATACAAGTGGTTGAAAGACAAAATGATGAACCAAACCCCAACTTTACAAGTGGTAAAATCAACAAAACTTATTTTTCGGAAAAAACCATTTGATTAAAACAAACTTAAGTGTTTTGAAATCAATGGGAAAATAGTTTGTTGTAAGGGGGAGTTCTGATTGTTTATGCCAAGTGGATGGCGAATTGAAGCAATTTGATATCGGTTGTCACTTTATTGTACAGTTTGTTTTCAAATTTCCTAAAATGTGTTTGCATTTTAGGGGGAGTAAGAAGTTTTAGGAAATCCAAAAACATTTGAAAATTTGAAAAAGCCAAAAACATGATAAAATACAAAAATGAGTTTTGTTGTCAAAAAGAGGAAATGATAGTACATCAGTGGACTATCACAACATGCTAAAGAAATGGAAAGTTTAAAAAGTGATAAACGGTCTCACTGATGATGTGCTAGTAGGTTTTTGCACATTTAGTAGATTGTGACGAGATATAAACCTAAAATTCAAACTTGCTTATATCGTGGGGAAATATCTCTCGGATATATGGGTAACCCCCGAAATCTTGTTTGAAAGGTCCCTTTTTCTGATATACTAGGTCTTTATACTCAGTGATATCTGGGGTATTATTCATGGACTTCTGCTGAATGGAAGTTCTGACCTAGTCCTCGAATAATACTTTCCGCAATGCTTGAAACATAGCATCACCCTCAGCATATATGATAAGACAATAAAATTGCTTAGCAATGCTGTTGTAAAAAAAAGATCCTCTAAAGGGGACACACCCAAAAGTTGATTCGTGATCTCTCTGCTGAACGGTAGTTCTGACCTGAGCTCTCACGATTTCGATCATAATTTATTCCCCTACAGATATCATTTGTGTCATATTTACCTGTAAGACTGAATATTGGGATCTGGATACGGGAGTATATTCTAAGGTGGGACACGCGATTAAGTTTAAGTGCTTAAGACATTAATCTCGTATCTCGAAACACTTGAACTTTGTGTGAAAATTTAAGTGGACCAGTATACTGACAATCTAAGTGAATTGTTTAGAACTTAAAATATTTAAAAGCTTAACGGTGTTGGTGATGTGTCTCATAAACTGATATGATCCTCTTACAGAAACTCACAAAAATAGTGTCTGTAAATATTTTTTTTACTGCATTTCATTCTTTTCAAAAATTCAAAAAAAAATTTAGTGTGTTTTAGCATAAATTTTGTAAAATTCAAAAAGATTTTCGACAACTGGTGTTGGAAAGCTAATTTTCAAAATTCCGAGTGCTAAACATGATGAACAGATGGTTTGGGAGAGTGTGTTGTTTTGAAAATAAAATGATATTCCTGCAAGTGGTTCATCAGAGACTATAAATATTGAATCATTTTAAAATTTGCTCTATCAGTGGTTATTAGAAAATTTATTTTTGGGTAGAGAATGTGCAGGTTATTTGAATGATAGAGAATCAGGTTCCGATACCTGAGGAATGTGTGATTTCAACATGCCAGACTGCGATCCCAGCATATCGAAAGGGGGAGTCTGAATACATCCGAGTAGAGATTGTTCGTGGGAAGTCTGTTGATGCTGAAGAGGAGAAGGAGATAAAGTTTGAGGATGCTTACAGCGTCAGATATTTCAAAGAGTTCGAAAGGACTGATAAAGACTGAAGATGCAAAGACTCGACACTTAAGACTTGTCAACATCTGAGGGGGAGTCTGTTGGTGCATACATCTGTCGTCTTCGTCTTATATCAAGTCTCTGGTTTTGTAATTTGTATGTTAGCTTGAGATGTCTGATAGCTTGAGATGTCTGATAGCTTGAGATGTTTGTTAGCTTGAGATGTCTGATAGCTTGAGATGTCTGTTAGCTTGAGATGTCTGATAGCTTGAAATGTCTGATAGCTTGAACCGTGTATGTGTCATTTCAAGCTGTCAAGCATAAGCTATAAATAGGTTTGTTTGGTTGTCATTTGAAGGTGACAGACCAAAGATCTTAGAGAGTGTACCGAAGTGATGCCGGTATATTTTGTGATTGTAATCGCTGTTAGATCAATACACAAGTTGTTTAAAGTGATATTCAAGCTGTTTCTACATTCGTTTCTTAGTTTCCGCCTCTGAAACGGATTAAATCTCTTCTGAACGACTCGTTTGGGTCACAAACCGATCCTACATAACGTGTCTGATTTTATCTGATAATAGATTATTCTGACGGGTTAATGTTGGCATAATATTATATTTTCTACCATCCAAATATAGTTTCCTCACTTTCACTATCATTAACATTAATATAAGGTATGCTCGTATTCAAAGCTATAAACCAATAAGAATTGTACGAAATAATTACTTTGATCATAATTAGTAAGGAAACCAATAAAAACTATTGATAATGTAATATGTCTCATACCATTTGAAATGTCTGAAAAGAGACTTCTAGACAGATAAAAGTAATGTAAATTAACAGACAAAAATTGAATCAATAAAACCAATTAACTATAGCTGAGAAAATACTATGTATAGTGTAATACTTTACATGTACAATTGAACCAATGAAACAGATATATAAGTGAAAAAATAAAAATAAAGACATGAGACACCATATGACAACTAAGTAAATCTAAATTTAAAAAAAAAAAAGTTATGACATTCCGAATGTGAAGATACCTTTCACAGACCTCTACATCTTAGTTACAATAGGAAAAAATATGTATGTTAAGACTTTACCTTGTTTTAAAACACATATATCTAACTTATCTAAAAATACATGATGTTTTCTATGTGACATAGATATTATGCATATTACTTATTTGAAATGTTAAACTTATCTAAAAAAACATGATGTTTTCTATGTGACATAGATAATATGCATAGCATATGAAGAGTAAAAAAACATACCTAGTATTTAGAATGAAGTGGAGTTTAATTCTAAATATTTGATGTAATATATTGAATATTAAATAATGATTTTTTATATTCTTGACAAAACTTTAATTATCACAAAAATCTAATTTGATTCTAGAAAGGAAAGTAAAACTTACGAAATTGATTAAATGGTTACTAATTTTATGGGTTTTTGTTTAATAATTTCAAATCAAAATTAAATCCATAAATTATAGATTATATTTAAAACACATTTTAGACTTTAGATTTACAATCAAAAATAAAATCTAATGTAATATTTAAATCCTTTTAATTTAAAATTTAAAATTTATCAATAAATTATTGATGCCCTCATTGAATGACATGTGTCCCAAATCAGGTTTCTTTTATTATATAGTATAGATTGAAGTTATGAAACCGAAAGAAAAGGGACATTTTATTTTACAACATCCTTCAACATTTTACTTTGAATAAATTTCAATATCTTTTACTTCAATAGTTTTGGAGAATTTTTAGAACACTTTCAAATTACCATACTGAAGAACTGATTAACTTGATAGTAATTCAATTATTTTTTATATGTGATGATTCTCTAAACATATCTTATAATCTCCTGCTTTACAAGGTGAAAATCGGGAGACTTGAATTTAATTTTCTTCTCAATAGTGCCTTATCAATGGTATCCACAAGCAAAGCCTTGCATCTTATATGTAAAGCTAACATGTGATGCAAATCAATTCGTGACATCAAATGTAGGGTTGTTGTTTGATGCTTTTTTTGTTTGGATTTTCCCTTCGAACGAATCTCAACCACCATCCATTATTTAAGATTAATTTGACCCAGCAGACTCATCTTTTTCATATATTTTCAATGATTTGATAATATATGATATGAATATATACATACTTATGTTTAGAATATGTATTAAATGTTTGTATTTTATTATCGTCAGAGAGTTATTTTACATGTGGGACCATATATGCGCTAAGAGATATGTGGATGGCTGTGTACATACTCAATTTTAATTTCTTAATTTTTGTGTTACATTTCGATTTGCACTTCTACTGTAAATATGTCTAACATATGAATTGTTGATTTTTGGTGCTCTCCATGCAAGAGTATGTGTTTATGATATGTATGTTATAATTAGCAAGGTTGATGATAATTTATATATGTTTTATATGAATAATTGGTTTGTTATATATATTTACTAGGTTATTGCCCCGTGTAATACACGGGGTGAATCATAATTATAACGTGAAATAAAAAAAAATATGTTCATAATAGGATCTAAGTATATATAATATAGAGTAATATGCAGACCAAATACGAAATAAATATTGAAGTTTGTATAGCCATTCATAATAATATGATCTGTTATTTGTTTTAGGATTTGTCATAGGAACTTAAAATTTTGTATCACTACTAATATTTATTGTGAGATTTTCTTGTTCAAAGGTAACGTGACTGATTTTATCTGATAATAGATTATTCTGACGGGTTAATATTGGCATAATATTATATTTTCTACCATCCAAATATAGTTTCCTCACTTTCACTATCATTAACATTAATATAAGGTATGCTCGTATTCAAAGCTATAAACCAATAAGAATTGTACGAAATAATTACTTTGATCATAAATAGTAAGGAAACCAATAAAAACTATTGATAATGTAATATGTCCCATACCATTTGAAAGGTCTGAAAAGGGACTTCTATACAGATAAAAGTAATGTAAATTAACAGACAAAAATTGAATCAATAAAACCAATTAACTATAGTTCAGAAAATACTATGTATAGTGTAATACTTTACATGTACAATTGAACCAATGAAACAGATATATAAGTGAAAAAATAAAAATAAAGACATGAGACACCATATGACAACTAAGTAAATCTAAAATTAAAAAAAAAAAGTTATGACATTCCAAATGTGAAGATACCTTTCACAGACCTCTACATCTTAGTTACAATAGGAAAAAATATGCATGTTAAGACTTTACCTTGTTTTAAAACACATATATCTAACTTATCTAAAAATACATGATGTTTTCTATGTGACATAGATATTATGCATATTACTTATTTGACATGGTAAACTTATCTGAAAAAAACATGATGTTTTCTATGTGACATAGATAATATGCATAGCATATGAAGAGTAAAAAAACATACCTAGTATTTAGAATGAAGTGGAGTTTAATTCTAAATATTTGATGTAATATATTGAATATTAAATAATGATTTTTTATATTTTTGACAAAACTTTAATTATCACAAAAATCTAATTTGATTCTAGAAAGGAAAGTAAAACTTACGAAATTGATTAAATGGTTACTAATTTTATGGGTTTTTGTTTAATAATTTCAAATCAAAATTAAATCCATAAATTATAGATTATATTTAAAACACATTTTAGACTTTAGATTTACAATCAAAAATAAAATTCTAATATAATATTTAAATCTTTTTAATTTAAAATTTATCAATAAATTATTGATGCCCTCATTGAATGACATGTGTCCCAAATTAGGTTTCTTTTATTATATAGTATAGATTGAAGTTATGAAACCGAAAGAAAAGGGACATTTTATTTTACAACATCCTTCAACATTTTACTTTGAATAAATTTTGATATCTTTTACTTCAATAGTTTTGGAGAATTTTTAGAATACTTTCAAATTACCATACTGAAGAACTGATTAAGTTGAAAGTAATTCAATTATTTTTTATATGTGACGATTCTCTAAACATATCTTATAATCTCCCGCTTTACAAGGTAAAAATCGGGAGACTTGAATTTAATTTTATTCTCAATAGTGCCTTATCAATGGTATCCACGAGCAAAGCCTTGCATCTTATATGTAAAGCTAACATGTGATGTAAATCAATTCGTGACATCAAATGTAGGGTTGTTGTTTGATGCTTTTTTTGTTTGGATTTTCCCTTCGAACGAATCTCAACCACCGTCAATTATTTAAGATTAATTTGACCCAGCAGACTCATCTTTTTCATATATTTTCAATGATTTGATAATATATGATATAAATATATACATACTTATGTTTAGAATATGTATTAAATGTTTGTATTTTATTATCGTCAGAGAGTTATTTTACATGTGGGACCATATATGCGCTAAGAGATATGTGGATGGCTGTGTACATACTAAATTTTAATTTCTTAATTTTTGTGTTACCTTTTGATTTGCACTTCTACTGTAAATATGTCTAACATATGAATTGTTGATTTTTGGTGCTCTCCGTGCAAGAGTATGTGTTTATAATATGTATGTTATAATTAGCAAGGTTGATGATAATTTATATATGTTTTATGTGAATAATTGGTTTGTTATATATATTTATTGAAGTAATGAAAACGAAAGAAAATGGACATTTTATTTTACAACATCCTTCAACATTTTACTTTGAATAAATTTCGTTATCTTTTACTTCAATAGTTTTGGAGAATTTTTAGAACACTTTCAAATTACCATACTAAAGAATTGATTAACTTGATAGTAATTCAATTATTTTTTATATGTGATGATTCTCTAAATATTTTTTTAATCTTCCGCTTTACAAAGTGAAAATCGGGACTCTTGAATTTAATTTTCTTCTCAATAGTGCCTTATTAATGGTATCCACGAGCAAAGGCTTGCATCTTATATGTAAAGCTAACATGCGATGCAATTACCTGATTTTAGTGGGATTTCTCTCTTTATCGTTGGCCAGTAAAGTGTTGTTGGTGATACTCACTTTTCTAGTAGTGATGAATGACGAATCTACAACTGAGGCTTGTTGAAAACCACATCACATTATTTGCATCAACATAAAATATTCCATTACGTTTGTTGCTCTCTTGTCCTTTAGGGTTCTTCATTTTATACTTGAGGTGCTAGCTGATGATGGTGTCCCCTCTCTTGTAACTGGTTTTAAATTGTTAGGATCAGGATACACACACGAAAACAGAACTCACACACACACACACACTTTTCTGTTGAAGAACACAAAGATTTATAGTGGTTCGGTCTGGTTCTGACCTACGTCCACTCTCGGTAACTAGGAATATTTGTATTAGTTAAGCTTGGTACAATTTTACAGATACATAACAATCTCATATATATAAGATTGAGGAAAGAGAAGAAAGTCCCAAAACATGATCCGTGAATAATAGGTTTCTGAGAAGATTGGATCATCTCAGCCCTTTATCTTCTTATCCTGTTTTGATCAGAAGGATTTCCTAATGTCCACTTGCTCTAGTGGCCTTCACACTCAACAATCTCCCACTTGAAGCCATGGAATAATCTTCACATGTGCTTCAACTGTGCATCAGTATCTCTGTAAAAAACTTTGATCTTATCACATTCCTAGTTACCCGGCCTCCTCTTCAATTATCCTGAAGGCCAGTTGAAGCTATGCAAAGCTTCAACTTCTCTAACGTGACAACCTTAGTCAACATATCAGATGGATTTTCACTTCCTTTGATCTTCTTCAACTTCAGAGTGCCTTCACTAACTTGCTCTCTGATGAAGTGATATCTCAGGTGTATGTGCTTTGTCTTCGAATAGAAGACATGATTCTTTCCAAGATGAATTGCACTTTGATTGTCACAAAACAGTGCACAATCAACTTGTTCCTTGCCAAGCTCTTTGAGAAAATTCTTCAACCATATAAGCTCTTTGCTTGCTTCAGCAACTGCCATATACTCTACTTCTGTTGTTGAAAAGGCAACACTTTTCTGCAGTCTGGACATCCAGCTTACTGCAGTGCCTCCCACTGTAAAGACATATCCGGTGGTGCTTTTGTAATATTCTTTACAACCACCAAGGTCAGCATCCGCAAAACCCTTCAAAATAACATCTTTCCCCTTAAACTGTAATGCCACTTTTGAAGTCCCCTTCAAATATCTTAGCAGCCATTTAACTGCCTCCCAATGTTCTCTCCCTGGATTAGACATAAACCAACTAAGAACTCCCACTGCATGAGCTATATCTGGTCTCGTGCATACCATTGCATACATGAGGCTACCAACTGCCGATGCATACGGAACTTTAGCCATTTCTGTTTTGTCTTCATCTGATCTGGGTGACTGAACTTTAGAAAGCTTAAAGTGACTTCCCAAAGGTGTGCTTCGAATCTTGGCATCTTTAAGGCTGAATCTTTCTAACACTTTCTCAATGTACTTCTCTTGAGAGAGTGTCAAAGAATCATCTTCTTTGTTTCTGAAAATACTCATCCCGAGTATTTGGTTTGCAGCTCCTAAGTCTTTCATCTCAAACTCTTCAGACATCTGCTTTTTCAGCTTCTTAATCTCTGTCATGTCTGAACCTGCAATCAACATATCATCCACATATAGTAATAGAATGATATAAGAACCCTTAAACCTCTTGATGTAACAACAATGGTCATTGTCACATCTCTTGTATCCGACTCTTCCCATGAAGTTATCAAACTTCAAATACCATTGTCTGGGCGCTTGTTTCAGACCATACAAACTCTTCTTCAACTTACACACCAAGTTTTCTTTGCCTTTAACCTGAAAACCTTCTGGTTATGTCATGTAGATGTCTTCTTCTAGGTCACCATGTAGAAAGCTGTCTTGACATCTAGCTGCTCTAGATGCAAGCCTTCTGCTACTACAATACTGAGAACAAGTCTGATAGTAGTTATCTTCACCACTGCAGAAAATATTTCATTGAAATCAATTCCCTCTTTCTGCAGAAATCCCTTGACCACTAATCTTGCTTTGTACCGTTTGGTACCATCATGTTCATCTTTGACCCTGAAAACCCACTTGTTCTGAAGAGCCTTCTTCCCAGCTGGAAGCTTTGTTAAGTGCCAGGTCTTGTTCTTCTCAAGCGACTTCATCTCATCTTTCATTGCTAACTCCCACTGCAATGAATCTTTCAACCCCATGGCTTCTGAGTAACACTGGGGTTCACCATTTTCTGTTAAAAGTATGTAATTGACGGATGGTGAATATCTGTCTGGTGGTCTAACGACTCTGGAGGATCTTCTTGGTTGAAACTGAGGAGTTTCTGGGGATTCTAGAATTTGAGGAGCGACCTCTTCTTCTTCTTCTTCTTCTTCTTCTTCTTCTTCTGCAGAATCATTACTAGAATCATCCCTTGAGCTCCCAGTGTCAATTGACTCATTCCCATTTTCTGGAATGTCGACTGAAGCTTCTTTCCTTGTTTCCCCACTTTCAAATTCAACATAGTCTTTCTGAACTTCTTGTCCTTTGGTGTTTCTGTCTTTATACAATTCGTTTTCATTGAAGACGACATTCTTGCTTCTGATTACTTTTCTGCCTTCATTATCCCAAAGCCTGTAACCTATTTGTTCTGACCCATAACCAATGAATGTGCACTTCTTGGATTTTAAGTCTAACTTATCCATGTCACCAGCTTCTAACAAATCGTAAGCACTACAACTAAAGACTCGTAAGTGTTCGACTTACCTCCTTTCCTTGCCACATTTCTTCAGGCAACTTGAAATCTAAGGGACCTGTTGGTGAACGGTTGATCAAGTAGGCTGCAGTGCTAACTGCATCGGCCCAGAATGTCTTGGGCATCCCGACATTTAGCCTCATGCTTCTAGCCCTCTCATTTAGAGTTCTATTCATTCTCTTAGCTACACCATTCTACTAAGGAGTTTCGGGAACTATCCTGGTCATCTTTATCCCTTCCTTGGCCCAATAGTCAGTGAACTGCTTGCTTATGTATTCACCACCATTATCAGACTTTAAGCACTTTACCTTCAAGTTAGTTTCATTTTCAACAGCAGATTTCCATATCTTAAAAGCATCAAATACAACAGATTTATGCTTAAGAAAATATACCCATACCTTTCGTGTTGAATCATCAATGAAAGTAACATAATACCTCGAGCCTCCTAGAGATAAAACTAAGGTTGGTCCATATATATCCGAGTGAACAAGCTCTAACTTCTGAGCTTTCGGTGTCCTCCATGTCTTCACAAAAGTAACCCTCTTTTGTTTTCCAAGAACACAAGGTTCACAGAATTCAGTTTCCACTTTCTTCAAGTCTGGAAACTTACCTTTCTAAGCCAACATCTTCAATCCCTTCTCGCTCATGTGTCCGAGTCGGTTGTGCCATAAATTTGATGGACTCGGAACGGTGGTCATTGCATGAACACCTTCAGCAGAAACTTCTGCCATGTATAGAGTACCTTGCTTCTTTCCTTTGGCAATCACTAAATTGCCTTTGATCACTTTCCATTGTCCACCCCCAAAGTGAACATTAAACCCTTCATCATCCAGTTTACCAACTGAAATCAACTTTCTCCTCAAATTAGGAATAACCCTGACATTTTTCAATGTCCATATAGTTCCTAATGAGGTCTTCAAGTCTACATCTCCAATACATGTGATATCAAGCATTTGATCATCTGCTAAACGAACTTTACCAAAGTTACCTGTTCGTAGATTCTTGACCATATCTGGGCATGAGATAGCATGGAAAGAAGCACCTGAATCCATAATCCAAGATTCAACTGAACAGATGAGAACATCACCTAATTATTCTGAGGATGCATTGTTTACTTCTTTCTTTGAAGCGGGTTTTGTACATTGGCTTCTATAGTGACCTTTTTCTTTGCAATTCCAACATTCAACGTCTTTTCTGTTCTTTGACTGTCCCCTTCTTCTGGACTTGGACCTGCCTCGACTATGTCCTCTTTCGTTTCTTCTTCCTCTACCTTCTGTATGCAATAAAGAACTAGAATTAGAAGTCTCACCATTGCTTCTCCGTCTGATATCTTCATTTACTATCAAGTCACGAATACTCTCGAAAGTGAGTTTGGTAGTGTCAGATGCACTACTAACGGCTGTGACTGTGCCTAACCAACTATCGGGCAACGATGATAAAAGGAGTAGTGATTGCACTTCAACTTCAAACTTTATTTCAACTGAGGCTAAACGAGAGATAATCGAGTTAAACTCATTTATGTGAGCGGTAACCGACATGCCTTCCTTCATCTTGGTGTTAACCAATTGTCGGATGAGGAATACTTTGTTTGAAGCGGATGGTTTTTCATACATGTTGGACAAAGCTTTCAATACACCATATGTGGTTGTTTCATTGAAAATGTTGTAAGTAACACTCTTTGCCAAAGAAAGCCTAACCACACCCGAAGCTTGTCTATCCAACAACTTCCATTCTTCATCATACATGTCATCTGGTTGTTCACTTGACATATGCAAATGCAAACTTTTCTGATACAATAAATCTTCAATTTGCATTTTCCAAAATCCATAATCACTTCCATCGAACTTATCAATCTTGATTTTACTATCTTATGCCATTAAAAAAAATTACCAAATTACTACTAACCAAACGGGTTTGTACTGCTAAGTGGTAATTTATACGAGTGAAAGCAATAATCAGAAACAAATAACTTATCTGTTTCAAGCTTTAATGGCAAGGGACAAGTATTGATGGATAATGAGATCTTGTTCAAAGTTGAGGGACATTTCTTGATAAAATTGAAAAATTCAATTTTTTCACCAGAAATAAAAGTTGAGGGGTCTTTCTGATAAATTTAGAACTTCAATTTCTCCACCACCAGAAATAAAAAAGATGAGGGGCCTTTCTGATCAAATTGAAACCTTCAATTCTCCACCAGAATAAAAGCACGAACGTGCTCTTCTTCCCCAAATTTCACCAGAACAAAAAAAGGAGTTTGTTCTCTCTTTTCTTCTTCTTCTTCCTGCGATGAACAAGAGATTGGGTTCAATCGGAACCCTAGTTCTATCTCACTGGCCAGCTTCTTCTTCTTCTCTCCTATTCGTGTGTCACACAAGAGCCAAACTGGGTTCAATTGGAACCCTAGACAGCGGCGGCGGAGAGAGCGGCAACGGTTCTGGCGGCGGCAGAACTGCCAGTGGTTGACGAGTGGCGGAGGCAGCTGAACGTCTCTGATCGGAACCCCAGTTCCGATTTCACAGGTCAGTATCTTTTACACCTCTGTTTCTGTTCTGTTTCTGTTCGGTTTAACAACAAGAGCCTGAGCTCTGATACCAGTTGTTAGGATCAGGATACACACACGAACACAGAACTTACACACACACACTTTTCTGTTGAAGAACACAAAGATTTATAGTGGTTCGGTCTGGTTCTGACCTACGTCCACTCTCGGTAACTAGGAATATTTGTATTAGTTAAGCTTGGTACAATTTTACAGATACATAACAATCTCATATATATAAGATTGAGGAAAGAGAAGAAAGTCCCAAAACATGATCCGTGAATAATGGGTTTTTTAGAAGATTGGATCATCTTAGCCCTTTATCTTCTTATCCTATTTTGATCAGAAGGATTTCCTGATGTCCACTTGCTCTAGTGGCCTTCACACTCAACATAAATGTCACACCTTAACCCGCAACAGTTTATCAGTCGGGGCGAGATGATTGTCCAAAGCTTATAACAACCATTATAAGTTTAAATATTTAATCATGTCAAAATTAAAATGTCAAATAACATAAATATCCCAAATAATTCATACAATATCCAAAGTCATGAAACGTAAGATAAAATCCAATTTATTAATCCAAGGCATGCCCTATGTGTCTTCATCTTCAACTCATCACACCTGGTTACCTGTACCATTCGTAAAAATAGTTTTTGGGTCAATATAAAGCTAGTGAATAGATCTATATTTAAGTAAAATAATTTGCTTTATTATTTTTATAATGATTTAACATGAAACTCTAAGTGTTAGTGATACAACCAAATATGATAATGCGAAAATGCAATAATGTAACAATGCGAGATTCAAGCTCCGTAGAGCGAATCTAAATGATGTTTGTGATACCTAGTTCAACCCATAGCCGTGGGGAACCGGTCAACTAGTGGATCCACATGTGAAACAAGCGACATAAAGCGCTTTAACTGCCTGGAAGGGGGTTACAAAGGGTGGTTTGGTAAAGTTCTTGCCTCGTTCAGTGTATAGATACTGTGAGGACCTGATTCAGGCTTATTAGGACTTCCCTTGAGGCAGATAGCATCAAATCGAGAGAAGTAAGAACGGCTTGTAATCCCTTATAAATTTACTACTATTAAATCTTTAAACCGGCCTTGCGGGGCTGTATCCCTGCTGACTCAGACCAATATGGCCGAGGGTAGCGTTGCCTCCAAAAGAGGGACATTCCACTTTTTGCATTAATAACTTACTTAATTATCTTTCATAATCCAGCCTTACGGGACTGTATCCTTGTTGACTCAGACTAATATGGTTGAGGGTAGCGTTGCCTCCAAAAGAGAGACATGCCACAATAACTAAGATAATCTCTTAAAAACCCAAAGCAAGGAAATCATCAAAGGATGCATAAATAACGAGTTGGATCAAAGTGATTCTAACTTGTCTATATGTTTTTATTTATTTTGTTTCCTTATTTTTATTTATTTAAAAACAAAAATTTTCTCGATATTTGGTTAGATTAGACGTCGATGATATTCCAATATTAAAAGCCTCTTGTGTCCTTGGACGACCTCGGTATCTTACCATCACTATACTACGCCAACGATGGGTGCACTAGCCCTAGCGTGTTGTATAGAGTGATAGTTTTATATCATGTTTTATAAATTTAAAGCTTAATTCAAAGGTAAAAAGGTACAAAAAATATATTAAAAATTCGTACACTCTGACACACGTCAGTAACATATATTTTCGATTCGATAATATGAAGATGATGATGATATGATGATGTTGATGATGATATGAAGATGATATGATCTGGATGAAGATGATATGAAGAGAAGGAGATGAATTGGGGATCTGGATGAATAATGATCTGGATGAAGATGATCGTGCCATCAGCGGAACCAACTGATCATATCTATCTTCACTAGGCATAATGCTTATACACCAATTCAGGAGAAAACCCAATAAATATATTCCCCCTTGTGAGAATCGAACCCATAACCTATTGGTCTCAAAGCCGTATCACACCTCCAAGGTGCCACTAGGCTATAAAGCCATGGGCTAACTTTTGTTTTAATCTGATAAATGATCGCTTTGGTTGAAAATTATTGTTTGAAGTATATATAAAGATTTGAAAATAACTACATTGAATTAATCATCTGATTGTGAATATATGTAAACATGATAACACTAACAAGGTTTTCAATTTTCAATGTAATTAGTGTTATCACATTGTGCGATTAATCGCACAACATGATAACCCTAACAAGGTAACATCATTTGTAGTGTTATGATCAGCGAACAATGTATTTATTTTGTTTTTGTAACACAAGAGCATTTGAGACTATGATATATGGTTTTGATAAGATGTATATGGATGGGTTCTAAGATATCTTGGAAATTGTAAGAATCTAAAGAGATGAATAGTTTATCGTTAAGTTTATGGCCACTTTTAAAGTATTTGCTATTTATAAATAAGAGTAAAGTACAATTTCCGTCTCTGTGGTTTACACCTATTTTCACATACATACCCTATTTGCAAAAAAAGCCATTCTAGTCCCTGCGATTGTCAATTGAAATCAATAACGTCCCTCCTGTTACCCCAATGTGACAAAAATGGTAAAATGACCTTAATACCCCCAGGGACCAAAAGTTCTAATAAAAAAACAGCACACCCACCTTCTTCATCTTCAGATCTTCAATCTTTATACCTTCATCATCAAATCTCATTATATCATCTTCTTCACAACCATCCTCTGAACAAAATTCCCAAGTCTGCTAGTGCAGCAAAAACCCTAAGGAGCTAAATGGAACCCAATTTTCCTCTGGTAGATAGATAGGAAACACAAAGGGCATGCACAAACCTTCCAAATCAGATAAGCGGCTTCAACCTCTTGCAAACCAAAGTGTGAATGATCTGGTCAAGGACAATTCAAATATTAATGTACAGGACAGAGGTGCGGCCCAAATTGGCACCCTTACAACAACGAATCCTCTTGATCCGGCTCCCATGGAAGTTGAAGAAGTGATTTTGGTGGTGTCTCCTGCTGATGGAAGTCCAAACACCTTTTATGAGGCGGTGAACGCCATAAACCAAGGTAAAACCTCACCGGAAATCAGTTCAACTCCCTCGAAATCCCCGTGTACTACAAATTCGATGCCCTCTGATATTCCGACTGCTGTAAAGGCCTTGAATTTTGATGTGGATATTGAAATCGAGGGGGAAAAGGTTGGATAACAGAAGAGGATTGTTAGTCCCAAAACCGGATCTAGTAATGATATCAACGAACTTATTGATCGTGCGGAATCCAATCAATAAGTGATTCAAGAGCAAACACGAGGAACACAAGATTACTTTCAACACTTGCACACGATTCTATTACTCAGGAGCAAAATCGTCCGGAACAAGCAAGAACTATCTAAATCGTAACCTCTCTCTAACTCTCTCGGAATTCTATCTCTAAAGGCTTAACCTAGTTTATACACCCTAGACAAGCCTATGCCCCACATGGGCTCCCCATGGGCTGGCCCGGCCCACATGGCCTTAGGCATGGCCCAAATCACCTATCAAGGTCCGAATCCTAATATTAACTAACCCAATAAAGCTCAAATCATAACCATAGCTCCTTTTGTATATTTGATACATCAGTCTCACACTTTTAGGCCTAACAAGGATGATGGGGATGAATATGTGTTGGGCCCTAAGTTTGCGAAAAGTCTGAAGATGAAGCAATTTGAAAGTGTAAATAATCAATTAAGGTGATCACAGTATAGTTTTGAAAATTTTGTTTAGAAATTGCAAGGAAAATGTCTGGGGGATTGACTTCTCAATGTGAATAGGTAACATATATTTTCGATTCGTTAACATGAAGATGATAATGATATGAAGATGATATGGTCTGGATGAAGATGATATGAAGAGAAGGAGATGAATTGGGGATCTAGATGAATACTTATTGGTTTTAATAATAGTAATAATACAAAAGACATAATTTCCCTTTGAATTTAAGTTAAAAGACACATGTGCCCCTTTCAACTTACCATTGACTAACAGATTCGGTTAAAAGGGATGTTCTTGATTCCAATCGACAACCATAGCGATTGGAATGGTCGTTTTTTGCAAATAGGGTTTGTATGTGAGAACTGGTGTAAACCACAGGGACGAAAATTGTACTTTACTCTAGATCATAATATATCTAAAACAATATGAAAAGTCGAAGAGTATAAGATATATCAATAGTTCAACACACAAATATAAAGATTTATAGCGGTTCGTGTGATGTTCACTAATTCACCTCATGTCTGCTCCTTCATCTTCATCAAGAAATTACCTTCACTAAGAACTTAATTTCATGTAGCAAGGGCTCACCATTAGAACTTATCACTAATAAAAGAGTGATCACTACTTATCATCTAAATAAGTTGGTAGTGGTCACCAATCTCGTCTTATTGTGTCTTTGGTAGTGATCACCACACTAGCTTATCTCTAGTCAAGGCAAACAAAGATCATATTTACAAATTCTCTCTAAATTTCAAGTTAATCGCTCAAACATTACAACCCAAGTGTAGAAAAGAATATTACATTAAAGACATTTAACACGTCTTTAATTGCTAATTTATTAACTCTCTTTAAATCTAAAATACATTCAAAGAAATAGAGAACAATAAGAAATGACTTAAAAGTATGGTGTTATGTGGGAACCTGATGGGTAAAATTTGGGAATATTGATTTATTAAATACAGTGGAAAAAACTTAAAAAAGGTTCAAACACTCCACTATCAATCCACGTCCAACTATGGCCGTTAAGAAAACACATGAATTTTTTCGCGTTTTAACCCTTCCTTAGTTTTCAATCATTTTCCAATCCATTTAACTAATGGTTGACATTTTGTTAAGCAAAACATTTTGGGCATGATTATTAAGTAAAAACTTCTATCAAATTCTATGATGATGATGTGTTGTACTAAATGTATTATTGCAGTTTCATAACTTGTAAACATGTTAGAAGAAACATTTTGTAACAATTTGTTTTATAGTTATATATTATAAAAGCTATCATCTTCTCTAAATTAGATTCTGCAATGTTTATAAAACCCCAACGTATTTGATATGTTTTATAAATATTTTGTTTTGTAAAACGGTTTTAATTTGTTTTGATGATTATTTTTTAGTTTACATTTTAAACCATTAGCTCATTAATCCAAACTTTATAAACCTTGAATTATTTTCTTAAAAAAGATATGTTTATAAGCTTTATATAAATGTAGTCAATTTAAAGTTATCTTAAAGGTCAAATTAAACACACACACTATTTTATCCTTAGATCCACATGTTAACTTGCGAAGTCAAAGTTAGACTTGAACTTTTGATCTTGTTTCATTTTTAAAATTTTTACCAGGTGGTTAGATGGTAAATGCATAATCAATTCGTGACATCAAATGTAGGGTTGTTGTTTGATGCTTTTTTTGTTTGGATTTTCCCTTCGAACGAATCTCAACCACCGTCCATTATTTAAGATTAATTTGACCCATCAGACTCATCTTTTTCATATATTTTCAATGATTTGATAATATATGATATGAATATATACATACTTATGTTTAGAATATGTATTAAATGTTTGTATTTTATTATCGTCAGAGAGTTATTTTACATGTGGGACCATATATGCGCTAAGAGATATGTGGATGTCTGTGTACATACTCAATTTTAATTTCTTAATTTTTGTGTTACATTTCGATTTGCACTTCTACTGTAAATATGTCTAACATATGAATTGTTGATTTTTGGTGCTCTCCATGCAAGAGTATGTGTTTATGATATGTATGTTATAATTAGCAAGGTTGATGATAATTTATATATGTTATATATGAATAATTGGTTTGTTATATATATTTACTAGGTTATTGCCCCGTGTAATACACGTGGTGAATCATAATTATAACGTGAAATAAAAAAAAAATATGTTCATAATACGATCTAAGTATATATAATATAGAGTAATATGCAGACCAAATACGAAATAAATATTGAAGTTTGTATAGCCATTCATAATAATATGATCTATTATTTGTTTTAGGATTTGTTATAGGAACTTAAAATTTTGTATCACTACTAATATTTATTGTGAGATTTTCTTGTTCAAAGGTAACGTGTCTGATTTTATCTGATAATAGATTATTCTGACGGGTTAATGTTGGCATAATATTATATTTTCTACCATCGAAATATAGTTTCCTCACTTTCACTATCATTAACATTAATATAAGGTATGCTCGTATTCAAAGCTATAAACCAATAAGAATTGTACGAAATAATTACTTTGATCATAATTAGTAAGGAAACCAATAAAAACTATTGATAATGTAATATGTCCCATACCATTTGAAAGGTCTGAAAAGGGACTTCTAGACAGATAAAAGTAATGTAAATTAACAGACAAAAATTGAATCAATAAAACCAATTAACTATATTTGAGAAAATACTATGTATAGTGTAATACTTTACATGTACAATTGAACCAATGAAACAGATATATAAGTGAAAAAATAAAAATAAAGACATGAGACACCATATGACAACTAAGTAAATCTAAATTTAAAAAAAAGTTATGACATTCCGAATGTGAAGATACCTTTCACAGACCTCTACATCTTAGTTACAATAGGAAAAATTATGTATGTTAAGACTTTACCTTGTTTTAAAACACATATATCTAACTTATCTAAAAATACATGATGTTTTCTATGTGACATAGATATTATGCATATTACTTATTTGACATGGTAAACTTATCTAAAAAAAACATGATGTTTTCTATGTGACATAGATAATATGCATAGCATATGAAGAGTAAAAAAACATACATAGTATTTAGAATGAAGTGGAGTTTAATTCTAAATATTTGATGTAATATATTGAATATTAAATAATGATTTTTTATATTCTTGACAAAACTTTAATTATCACAAAAATCTAATTTGATTCTAGAAAGGAAAGTAAAACTTACGAAATTGATTAAATGGTTACTAATTTTATGGGTTTTTGTTTAATAATTTCAAATCAAAATTAAATCCATAAATTATAGATTATATTTAAAACACATTTTAGACTTTAGATTTACAATCAAAAATAAAATTCTAATGTAATATTTAAATCTTTTTAATTTAAAATTTAAAATTTATCAATAAATTATTGATGCCCTCATTGAATGACATGTGTCCCAAATCAGGGTTCTTTTATTATATAGTATAGATTGAAGTTATGAAACCGAAAGAAAAGGGACATTTTATTTTACAACATCCTTCAACATTTTACTTTGAATAAATTTCGATATCTTTTACTTCAATAGTTTTGGAGAATTTTTAGAACACTTTCAAATTACCATACTGAAGAACTGATTAACTTGATAGTAATTCAATTATTTTTTATATGTGATGATTCTCTAAACATATCTTATAATCTCCCGCTTTACAAGGTGAAAATCGGGAGACTTGAATTTAATTTTCTTCTCAATAGTGCCTCATCAATGGTATCCACGAGCAAAGCCTTGCATCTTATATGTAAAGCTAACATGTGATGCAATTACCTGATTTTAGAGGGATTTCTCCCTTTATCGTTGGCCAGTAAAGTGTTGTTGGTGATACTCACTTTTCTAGTAGTGTTGAATAACGAATCTACAACTGAAGCTTAGGTCGAGGCTTGTTGAAAACACATCACATTATTTGCATCAACATAAAATATTCCATTACGTCCGTTACTCTCTTGTCCTTTAGGCTTCTTCATTTTACACTTGAGGTGCTAGCTGATGATCGTGTCCCCTCTCTTGTAACTGGTTGTAAATGTCACATCTCGACCCGCAATGGTTTATCAGTCTGGGCGAGATGATTGTCCAAAGCTTATGACAACTATTATAAATTTAAATATTTAATCATGTCAAAATTAAAATGTCACATAACATAAATATCCCAAATAATTCATACAATATCCAAAGTCATGAAACGTAAGATAAAATCCAATGTATTAATCTAAGGCATGCCCTGCGTGTCTTCATCTTCAACTCATCACACCTGGTTACCTATACCATGCATAAAAATAGTTTTTGGGTCAATATAAAGTTGGTGAATATATTTATATTTAAGTAAAATAATTTGCTTTATTATTTTTATAATGATTTAACATGCAACTCTAAGTGTTAGTGATACAACCATAACAAATAACAATTAACAATAACAATAATTAACACAACCAAATATGATAATGCGACAATGAAATAATGTAACAATGCGAGATTCAAGCTCCGTAGAGCGAATCTAGATGATGTTTGCGATACCTAGTTCAACCCATGGCCATGGGGAACCGGTCAACTAGTGGATCCACATGTGAAACAAGCGACATACAGCGAGTAAACAAATAGATACAAGTATATGTAACACAAAGTGACACATTGTTTTTGCATATTGATGAGAAACAAGGGAAACCGTGACATACGATACACCCCAAAAATGTTTAATGATAAAAAGAGGAAAGAAATAGATCTACTCACAGTTTTGTGTTTGTTTGATTCTTAAGTAAACCGCACGAGTTTGGGGGAAAACTCCAATAGACAATGTTACCCTAAAACTATACTAAACAACCATCTTCATAACAAAACTATAAAACAAATCCTATAATTTAGGGCTTTTCTCTAACCTAATATTATATATAATAATACCAACATAACTATTAAATTAGTTTTTATAACTAGATAAATAATGTGACATATTTATAATATTAACATAAAAATATTTATGTCATAATTTTTATATTGTAGTATATACTAAGTCTAGAAATCCTTTACCATCAAATATTTATAATCTAGTCAATATTATTAAATTCACATCGAAAAGTCTAAAATTGTGACAATAAATAACAAGGCAAGATAATATTATGTTATTATATGTTGAAAATATCAAATCTAACAAATTAGTAAAAATTCATCTTACAATTTATACAAGTCCAAAAATTATCTTTATCTTATATTTTTTTAAATTATTAAATTTATTTATAAGACTAGATTTGTGTTTTAAATTAAATTAGTTCATTTATTTCTAAATAATTTACCATGGGTCATGAAATCTATAAAAAAAATTCATGTCCTATGTATCTTATAGAAAATCCGAAAAATAATGTCCATGAGTTTCTGTTTTGATAAATCCTTATTTTATATAATTTTTCATATAATATAACATGATCAAAAATTCATAATAAATCTATAAGGCGTCCAAAAATCCTCAAAAATTACACAAACATAACTAATATGACAATGATCAATATTCTAGGTTCAATTTCGTCAAAACACAATCCTAAAATCAAAAGCCCCAAATTTTACAAACTAAGAACCCTAAAATATAAAGAAATCAAATTCAGATTCGTGTGTCATTCTATCACAAAAATGGATAGTAGGGTCTTGTAGAGCATGAAAAATAGACAAGTTAGGCTTTGGATTACTAATTTGCTTAGGACTTGAAGGAGATATCCAAATATCAAGTTTCAAGCCCTAGAATGTTCTTGATTCAAATTCACAAATTTTTGGTGTTGTTTGCAGGTTTAAGGAGTATGGAATGATTGAAGAAAGTGTATGGTATCGTTTGGGACCTATTTGGATGCTAATGATATCGAATTCTAATAAAAACTGATTAATGTTTGATGAACATTAGTGGTTAGTTAATTTTAGAATTTAATAGAGTTACTAAGAGGAATATTGAACAACCAAACGATATGTGACCAGTTTTACCACGATATCATGTCGTTTGGAGCTTAAAAGACCCATGGTTGTTGTTTAACGAAGTCAACGAAGCCGGGTCGGGTCATAAAATGTTCCGGGTCGGGCACGGTTATGTGATCGAGTACGGTTTTGAGGGTTGAAGACAACATGCGTGTGGGGTGGGGGTTTGTCGTGGGTGGGCAGGAAAGAAGAGGGGAGGTTGGGCGCATGATGTTGGTTTGAGTTTATATATTTGACGGCTTTGGTCCCTAGATGATATAACTTGTTTTAACTCAAATTTCTAACATAGTTTGTTGTTTCTTTTATAGTTACTAACTGAACTAATGAACTTTTATTTAAAAAATCAATAATTTAACCCTAATTTCCACCTTTATTTATTACGCATGAAATCAAATTCAGATTCGTGTGTCATTCTATCACAAAAATGGATAGTAGGGTCTTATAGAGCATGAAAAATAGACAAGTTAGGCTTTGGATTACTAATTTGCTTAGGACTTGAAGGAGATATCCAAAGATCAAGTTTCAAGCCCTAGAATGTTCTTGATTCAAATTCACAAATTTTTGGTGTTGTTTGCAGGTTTAAGGAGTATGGAATGATTAAAGAAAGTGTATGGTATCGTTTGGGACCTATTTGGATGCTAATGATATCGAATTCTAATAAAAACTGATTAATGTTTGATGAACATTAATGGTTAGTTAATTTTAGAATTTAATAGAGTTACTAAGAGGAATATTGAACAACCAAACGATATGTGACCAGTTTTACCACGATATCATGTCGTTTGGAGCTTAAAAGACCCATGGATGTTGTTTAACGAAGTCAACGAAGCCGGGTCGGGTCAAAAAATGTTCCGGGTCGGGCACGGTTATGTGATCGAGTAGGGTTTTGAGGGTTGAAGACAACATGCGTGTGGGGTGGGGGTTTGTCGCGGGTGGGCAGGAAAGAAGAGGGGAGGTTGGGCGCATGATGTTGGTTTGAGTTTATATATTTGACGGCTTTGGTCCCTAGATGATATAACTTGTTTTAACTCAAATTTCTAACATAGTTTGTTGTTTCTTTTATAGTTATTAACTGAACTAATGAACTTTTATTTAAAAAATCAATAATTTAACCCTAATTTCCACCTTTATTTATTATGCATGAAATCCACTTTACAAACCGTTCGGGTTTCAGGGATCCATTTTTGGTTGATGTTACAGGAAATCACATTTGCTTCATCAATAGTTACCTTGTAGCAACAAGTGTATCTTTCTTTTCATTCTTTTTCATTGCATATAGAAACTTAATATGATGATTAGTCATTTTCATGCCCTCCTTTTAATTTGGACCCGTAAGGATTATTATTACTCGGTGTCTATTGTTATTACTCGGTTATATTTAGGAGATATGCTTTGATTGAATTTCCTTTGTAATAACTTTCTTGTATTTTGATTACGTTTCTTTTGTAATTATTCATTTGTCTCTCTACGTACAGTTGATTAATTATATATACTACGTTACTGAGTTTTCATTATTCTATAGTCCCTTGAGCATATGTATATATAATTGTGTGTGAATAAATCGATTGTTCCTCTCCATGATTTTGTCTATTATTTTTTGAATGAAATTACTCCCGATGAGTGTGTGATTTTTTTCGATGAATGATGTGCACTTTAGTTACTATCATCTCTTTATTTTAAAACAAAATGTTTATGAGTTACTTGCCTCTTTAGCTTTTCTTAAATCACCAAATAGGATAGTCAGAAAAATTCAAAAGGGTTAAAAAGAAGTACTTGGTTGGCGCAAGATCATTTATTCCTCACTTTTGATATGTGGTTAACACGGCACAAAGAAACACATGTTGAAGTTTGATCTTTAGATAATAGACAAGTTTCTATCTTAATCTTTGACATACTATGCAATCACAAATAAATTAATATGAAAGTATAATGTCCACACAACTTAAAGGACGTGTAGAGTGTCCTTACCCTAAGAAACAAATATGTTGAGAGGTATGATTAAACCATGTGGTTTTTCAAATTATAATATTAGTAATTGAGATGATATTTGTCATAAACACAACATATAATTCTATATAGGGTTACATAATAGAGAATTATATGTAACTTTAAACTCACTTGAGGCGAGGAAACCCCGTAAAAACCCTATGTAACAAATATATTTATTTTTATTAAAAACATTGGACATGTAATATACATATATATTTAAGAGTTTTGAGCCAAAGAAATCAAATAAACATCCAAGATTTTTTTTTTTTACAAATAAGTTCATTTGTTACATATGTAATAACATTGTTGTGTAGTGTTGCACACCTCTTATGTAAGAAATTTATTTTTTAAGCAAATCTTCGGCTCTTTTTGGGTTTTTTTCTTGGCTCAAAATGCTTGAAAATATGTATATTACATACCTTTTACTATAAAAAAAGGATCATTACATAGGGTTTTTATGAGTTTTCTCACCTAAAGTGGGTTTTCATTTTAACCCATCACTATGTATGTATAGATCGACGACTACATAGATGTAGCTCCGAACCTACACATAATTTCTATGTTTTTTATTTTGAAAATATTAACCTTATAATTTAAAGAAATGTAAATAGAAAAAATAAAAAAAATGGATTGGTTGGTAGTAATTTTCCTGGTTTTTTCAAGTTTTTATTGATTTTCTCATGAACCTAACTATGTGTGTGTGTGTGCTGGAGATGGAATCAATAAATACGTAGATTTATCATACTTTTAATAAACGATTCTAAAGAATGTCATATGTCAACACCATATCATCTCTCAAAAAATCGTTTAACATCAAAATTGTTTTTAATTATTTTTTAAATTGGGTTAATATAATAGAATAACAACATTACTTATTCTAGATTTCTTTAACATTTGCCCTTATTTCAAATACACCTTTAATTTAACCAATTTTTATTAAGATTAGCTAACGAATTTAAACAATACGTGACTCAATATACATCTAATTTACTTACTTATTTGCTAGGTACTATATTTTCTTTATTATTTCAATTTCAAATTTTGATGTTAGCTATTTTTTATTCACATCATATTATCATAATCATCTATTTGTTGTTATAACATATCAATGCAATACAAATATTCCTAGCTATATAATATTAATTTCTTTATGTTAAAAACTATCGACATAAATAATCTATATCTATATCTATAATATATGAGTTAATTGCCAAAATCGTCCCTGAGGTTTAGACAGGTTTGCCATTTTCGTCGAAAATGATACTTTTGTACCAAATTGCCCCCAACGTTTGTAACTTTTTGTCATTTTCATCCAACCCACTAACTTAGTTTATTTTTTCTGTTAAGTTGGGGATATTTGGATGAAACTGGCAAATATAAAACCACAGGGACGATTTTGGCAATTTACTCAAACTCTTTTAAATTTCTTTTATTTAATTAATTTTGTTAGATATATAATAAAAAAGAATATACATGTAATTTTTATATGAAAAAAATAATAGCTTTGTCACATAATTTTTATAAATTTTCATCCAACGACTAACTAAATTAATTTTTCTATTAAGGCAAAGGATGTTTATAAACTAAGACATAAATTAATTTCTAATTTTTTATAAAGATCAGTTTTATAAAAATAAAATCTACTTAAACCTCTAAATTTTATAAAACTAAAATGTTGATGACCTTATTGAAAAAATGTCAAATAAAAAAAATTTATCATATGTACAAACTTTCTAATTCATCTTCTACTCTTTTAAATTCGTTCCTAAGGAAAAACAGAAGCATGTTCCCCCCCCCCCCCCCCCATCTATCAAACAACGTATCGTTACCAAACCTTAAAATTACCCACCAAATTGTAATTATAATGTTATGTACCAAAAGTTTCTTTACTTAAGGCACTCAGAATAAATATTAGTTAGTTACCCTCACAATATTAATTAAATACATTTTTTATTTCTACCAAAATATTTCCTAGGGGCTCAACACATTTAAAAAATATGTAACGTTTTACAATTTTTTTCTATCTCTACAACTGATAAATACTAAAAGTTCTAATCGATTGTTATGTGTTGCACACCAATGACATTTTCTCTTTATAAAACTGATTCATATAAAGAAGCTGTAAAATAATTTCTGTCTTAATTTATAAAATTTAAAACATCCTTCACCTTAACAGAAAAAATAAACTTAGTTAGTGATTTGGATGAAAAGTTATAAAAATTATGTGACAAAACTATTATTTTTTTTTCCTAAACACTCCATGTATATTATTTTTTAGAGTAAATTACGTTTTTGGCCCCTGTGGTTATATCACTTTTACTATATTAACCCAAAATAAGAATTTTTAACATATCTGCCCCCATGGTTTCTATAACTAACCATTTTGGCCCCTAAGTCTAGAGATCATGGGGGCCAAAATAGTTAGTTATAGAGACCATGGGGGCTAAAATTGTTAGACTTAGGGGCCAAAATGGTTAGTTATAGAGACCATGAGGGCAGATATGTTAAAAATTCTTATTTTGGGCTAATATAGTAAAAGTGATATAACCACAGGGGCCAAAAACGTAATTTACTATCTTTTTTATTATATATGTAACAAAAATAATTAAATAAATGAAACTAAAATGGGTTTGAGTAAATTTCCAAAACCGTCCCTATGGTTTTATATTTGCCAGTTTCATCCAAATATCCTCAACTTAACAAAAAAACTAAACTAAGTTAGTTGTTTGGATGAAAATGGCAAAAAGTTACAAACGTTGGGGGCAATTTGGTACAAAAAGTGTCATTTTGGACGAAAATGCCAAACGTGCCAAAACCTCAGGGACGATTTTGGCAATTAACTCATAATCTATACTGTATAATAAAAGAAACCACTTTTGGGACACTTGTCATCATATTAGGGCATCTCTTACAGATAATTATTATTTTAATTTAAATCTTTTCTAATTAATTATAGATAACTCTCCTATTAAATATTATTTAGTTTAATATCTTATGAATAATTATTATTTAGTTTAATCTTCTTCTCATTTATAATATTATTTAGAGAAAATTACGATTTTGGCCCCTGTAGTTATATCCCTTTTAGCCCCAAGAAGAATTTTTTTAACATCTGAGCCCCCAACGTCTTCTTTTCTAACCCTTTTGGCCCCTAACACTAACCCCATCCATTAAATGTTAGGGGCCAAAATGGTTAAAAAAGACGTTATGGGCCAAAAATGTTAGAAAAAAAAGACGTTGAGTGCCAAAATCTTTTTTTAGGCTAAAAGGGTAAAAGTGATATAACCACGGGGGCCAAAATCGTAATTTTATTATTTGATGTATAAAATTAGATTTATTCAATTCGTACAATACACGAGATTTTTTAAGGATATATATATTTTTTATTATTTAGTACAGAAAATTACATTTATTCAAACCGAGTAAACGCATATATTTTAAAGATGTATTTTTTTTATTATTTGGTATATAAAATTACATTTATTCAACCCGTGTAATAAATAGGGTTTTTTAAAGATGTATTATTTTATTATTTGGTAAACAATATTATATTTATTCAACTCGTGTAATACACGTGATTTAAAAGATATAACTTTTTTATTTTGTATATAAAATTACATTTATTCAACATGTATAATATTGTTCTTATAGATAGAACTTTTTATTATTTAATATATAAAATTATATTTATTCAACTCGTGCAATAAAGAAGATTTTTAAAGATATATTATTTTATTATTTAGTATATAAAATTTATTTATTAAACCCGTGTAATACACGGGGTTATAACCTAGTATATAATAAAATAAACTTATTGGAGACACCTATCATTTATTGAAGGTATCTATTTTTTTATTATTATCTCGTCTCTCTCCTACTTAATTATCTCTACTTATGATTAAAGATATTTGTCTTATAATTAAAAATATTCATTAAAATTTTGATAAACGAATGGATTAACTGTTTGTAATTAAAGATATTCATTAAAAATAAATAAATATTCTAAGTATTTTTCAACCGAGTTAATTACTGTTTTCGTCCCTGAGGTTTGTCAAAAATAATGGTTTCAGTCCATTAGTTTAAAAATTGCCATTTCAGTCCATTAGTTTCATTTTCGTAACCATTTCAGTCCACTAACTTAACTCCATCCATTTATTTTGTTAACTTTGAGTTAAATAACTAATTCAGGGACGGTTTGCGTCAGTTTTAGAAACACAGGGACTTAAGTGTAAACTCTAAAACATTAAAACAAAAAAAATAGTAAATTCCAAAAAATCAAAAAAATTCCAAAAAACCAAACAAATTCCAAAAAATTCTAAAAAATATTAAAAATTCTAAAAAATCATAAAAATTCTAAAAAATCCGTTTCGGCGCGAACTGTTTCGACCCGAACCGTTTCGAGCTGAACCGTCCGTACCGTTTCGACCCGAACCGTTTCGAGCTGAACCGTTTCGACGCGAACCGTTTCGACCCGTACCGTTTCGAGCCGAACCGTTTCGACCCGTACCGTTTCGAGCCGAACCGTTTCGACCCGTACCGTTTCGAAGCCGAACCGTTTCGAGCCGAACCGTTTCGACCCGTACCGTTTCGAAGCCGTACCGTTTCGAACCGAACCGTGCCGTTTCGAACCGAACCCTTTCGAGCTAAACCGTTTCGAACCGAACCGTGCCGGTTCGGCTTTGAAACGGTTCGCATCGAAACGGTTCGGGTCGAAACGGTTAGGGTCCAAAGGGTTCGGTTCGAAACGGTTCGCATCGAAACGGTACGGTTCGAAGCGGTACAGCTCGAAACGGTTCGGTTCGAAACGGTTCAGCTCGAAAGGGTTCGGTTCGAAACGGCACGGTTCGGTTCGAAACGGTACGGCTTGAAACGGTTCGGCTTCGAAACGGTACGGGTCGAAACGGTTCGGTTCGAAACTGTTCAACTCGAAACGGTTCGGCTTCGAAACGGTACGGGTCGAAACGGTTCGGCTCGAAACGGTACGGGTCGAAACGGTTCGCGTCGAAACGGTTCAGCTCGAAACGGTTCGGGCCGAAACGGATTTTTTGGATTTTTTAGAATTTTTTAGAATTTTTGTGATTTTTTAGAATTTTTTGGAATTTTTTGGAATTTTTTTGATTTTTTGGAATTTACTATTTTTTTTGTTTTAATGTTTTAGAGTTTACACTTAAGTCCCTGTGTTTCTAAAACTGACGCAAACCGTCCCTGAATTAGTTAGTTAACTCAAAGTTAACAAAATAAATGGATGGAGTTAAGTTAGTGGACTGAAATGGTTACGAAAATGAAACTAATGGACTGAAATCGCAATTTTTAAACTAATGGACTGAAACCGTTATTTTTGACAAACCTCAGGGACGAAAACAGTAATTAACTCTTTTCAACCATTGATAAACGAATGGATTAATTGTCTTTTTATGCGTGGATATATTAAAAGCATTTTATTTGTTAATCAAATGCATCAGTTGTAAAAGAAAAAAGAAATATCAGTTCGGTAAATTTAGTTATGAATGAGTTTGTCAACATGAAATATATTACTAAGAAATAAATATCAAAATGGTTGAAGAAATAAATATAAAAATGGTTGTTTTAAATTGAAAATAAAGATCGATAGTTTTGAGTAAATTCATTTAGTTGGTTGAAAAACTTTTCACAACGCAAATTTAAAGAGTTAATTACTATTTTCGTCCCTATGTTTTGTCAAAAATCACTATTTCAGTCCATTAGTTTAAAAACTGCGATTTCAGTCCCTGTGGTTTCACTTTCGTAACCATTTCAGTCCCTGTGGTTTCACTTTCGTAACCATTTCAATCCATTTATTCTGTTAGTACATGGACTAAAATGGTTACGAGGTGGACTGAAATGGTTACGAAAGTGAAACCACAGGGACTGAAATCGCAATTTTTAAACTAATGGACTGAAATAGTGATTTTTGACAAACCACATGGACGAAAACAGTAATTAACTCCAAATTTAAATGAAAATAAGAGTTAATTACTATTTTCGTCCCTGAGGTTTGTCAAAAATAACTGTTTCAGTCCATTAGTTTAAAAATTGCGATTTCAGTCCATTAGTTTCATTTTCGTAACCATTTCAGTCCACTAACTTAACTCCATCCATTTATTTTGTTAACTTTGGGTGAAATTACCAAATTACCCCTGCTAACTTAACAAATTGTAATAAAAAAATTCTAAAAAATCTAAAAATAAAAAATATTCAAAAAATTCAAAAAAATCAAAAAAAATCTAAAAATCAAAATTTTTTTAAAAAATCATAAAAATTCTAAAAAATCCAAAAAAATTCTAAAAAATCTAAAATGTTTCATTAAATGTTACGACGCGAACCGTTTCGACCCGTACCGTTTCGAGCCGAACCGTTTCGACGCGAACCGTTTCGGCCCGTACCGTTTCGACGCGAACCGTTTCGACCCGTACCGTTTCGAGCCGAACCGTTTCGACCCGAACCGTTTCGACCCGAACCGTTTCGACCCGAACCGTTTCGACCCGTACCGTTTCGACCCGTACCGTTTCGACGCGAACCGTTTCGACCCGTACCGTTTCGACGCGAACCGTTTCGACGCGAAACGTTTCGACCCGTACCGTTTCGAGCCGAACCGTTTCGACGCGAAACGTTTCGACCCGTACCGTTTCGAGCCGAACCGGTACGGCTCGAAACGGTTCGCGTCGAAACGGTACGGGTCGAAACGGTTCGCGTCGAAACGGTTCGCGTCGAAACGGTTCAGCTCGAAACGGGTATGGGTCGAAACGGTTCGCGTCGAAACGGTACGGGTCGAAACGGTTCGCGTCGAAACGGTTCGGCTCGAAACGGTACGGGTCGAAACGGTTCGCGTCGAAACGGTTCAGCTCGAAACGGTTCGGGTTCGAAACATTTAATGAAACATTTTGGATTTTTTAGAATTTTTTTGGTTTTTTTAGAATTTTTATGATTTTTAAATTTTTTTTTTTATTTTTAGATTTTTTGGAATTTTTTTTATTTTTAGATTTTTTAGAATTTTTTTTATTACAATTTGTTAAGTTAGCAGGGGTAATTTGGTAATTTCACCCAAAGTTAACAAAATAAATGGATGGAGTTAAGTTAGTGGACTGAAATGGTTACGAAGATGAAACTAATGGACTGAAATCGCAATTTTTAAACTAATGGACTGAAACCGTTATTTTTGACAAATCTCAGGGACGAAAACAGTAATTAACTCTGAAAATAAACTAAAGTAAAGATAACAATAAATTTTGATGAAGAATAACTGTTATTAAAACCACTAAACCAAGACAATCACCTTTGTGGAAATAGCAAGCCGAAAATCATAAAAAAAAAAAAAAAAAAAAACCAAACATCCACAATTACATTATATCAAAATTACACCTCTATCCCAATCCACCACTCCTTTTTTGAACCTATGTTTGTATCAGTAGCGGAATTAGCCTATTAAATCAGGGGTATACAAAAAAAAAAAAATTAACGTGCAATCATACAATATTAAAAAAAGACGATAAATCAAGAAAGTAAAACAAATACCTAATAGATTTGTTCTCTTCTTTTTCATAGCTTGATATCCCCTAGTTTGTACCACATATCTCCCAAGCTCTTGATATCGGCAATGATGTCCACCACATTTGGCTCCTTACGCGAAAAAACCTTGTCATTCCTAGCCCTTCATAAGCGACAACAAGCAATTATAATCACCCCGTTAAGCACCATTTTCTTATTCCCCGACACACCGCTTAACTCGTGCATATCCACCAAATCTTTAACAATAAATGAAAATACCATTATGGTAGTAACTACATCCCAAGAATTTTTCTATGCCCCGCTTCTTTTGCTAACGGATGATCACGAATTGAAGGTTTCAATGTTCCATCAATGATTAGAACACTCAGGTTTAAACTCTCTCCTCTATTTTCTACCCTCATCGTGACCTGCCTATGTTAGTATATACTACATTAAAGTTTATTTTTTTTTTCAAAAAACATATATTTACGATTGTGTGTTAACTAATTACATTATATGTATACAAGCCATGTAATACATGTGTTTATTCAATCCGTGCAATGCATGGGTTTTTAAATATGTAACTTTTTTATCTATACTTCTATAATAAAAAGAAACCAATAAGGGAGACATGTCATTCATTGTAGACATCTAATTTTTAATTTTCCTGCCAATTTTAATTAAAAGATAATTATACAGTTGTATAAGAGATAATTTACTTGAAATATTATCTATATCTGACGAGGTATGGTACTGGACCTGACCCGAACGGTCGGACTTTCCTGCTATTTATCAATTTTATATTAATTATATATTATTATTGCGTACTAACCCGCGAAGCCCAGCGCGTTGTAGTTTATACTACACTAGGCTGTGGGCTCGTAGAGACAACCCTAACTGGGCCTGACCCATTGAGGTTAGGGTTTTCCCATATCTCCTATATAAGGAGGTCTCCACCTCCTTATTAGGGCATGAGATATAGGGCAACACACTTTTGTAGCTGGAAATAGGGGATTATTCCTCTACCGGCCGTCTCTACACTGCCCACGTTTTTCTCTTCTTGTTTGCAGGTCTAGGATTCGGGCGGAGAAGACGAGGTGTGGTCATATCCGTATTTATCACTGTAGAAGTTCCGACCCGCTCGGGTTCATTCTTCTTCATTGACGCCATCCGTATTTATCACTGTAGACGAGGTATAGCGCCACTACGCCTTAAAAGAGTAACATTATTTAAGAGGTACGTTGGAGATAAAATCATTTTCTCTTAGGCCGCCCATTAAGATGATGTCTACTGCACATCATCGGTTCTTATATAATGTGGATGTTTCAATACGCCAGATGATATTTATATTTCTCACATCATTTGGCCTACGACTGTACCACTTGACACAACATATGCAATTTGGTAGTCAAGACAAACACACGACAAAACCAATATACGTGATCATTCAAATAAGTATTCCACACGCTATGCGACAGGAAAAATACTTATTCGGATGTGTATTCCCCACGCCAATATGTGGCATGGATAACAGAAAACCTTCACGCCATAGTCGGCGAGGTCATTTAAACAGACATGCCACATACTATAAGTGTTTACCACGCCAATGCGCGTCCGAGTAAAGTACGTAGTAGCTTACATAAAGTGCTCATTCACGCCCAGCGCGTATAAAGCATTTTATTATCTCCACAAGTGCTCATTCACGCCTAACGCGTATAAAGCATTTTATTATCTCAATGAGTGTTCACTCATGCCAAGCGCGTATAAAGCACTTTGTTGTTCAAGTGTTCATTAACGCCGCGCGGGTTATAAAGCACTTTCTGATATATACAAGTTTTCATATAAACATTTGTAAACACAATATACCACCGCATTTGAACTGCACATCACGGTAAAAAACAACTCTGACACGAAATTTTTTTCATAATAAAAAAGTCAGATGATCAAATTATACAGCGCTAAGAGTGGGCATCTTGGTAATAGATGTATTCAACCACTACTACTCCAGTGGGTATCTTGGTAATAGATGCACGACCACTGATGAAAAACCAAGTACTTGTCTCACAATTATAAAAACATTGTGGGGAACATAAATAACGCTCTAAGCACCCTTCCAAGGTCACTGAGCATAGCAAGCACTTCTGCAGGGGTGCATTGTATATCATTCTTTCCGACGGCAACGATAATTGCTATAACCGGATCATCAATAACAACGACTGGTACAACCGCCAGGAGTTCTACATTCGCCTAAGGTGGCATAACATCCGCATGTGCATCTCTGACCACCAATGGCTGCACATTACGACAACGGAGATCCCGATGACACGGACGCGTGGTAGGGACCGTCGTCACATCAACATCAACTCTTTCAATGAGTTGAACGCTGTTAGCGTACCATATGTTAACCAACAAAAGTCACGCCACAGGGTGGATATTCTACAGTAGCCCACACGACTGTGCGCGCACCGCTAAAGCAGGGCCACACCTGCAAAAATTATCCAAAGGCGAGGCACTTAACCGCCAAGACTCAGCCTGTTCCAAGACTCATGCATGAGACCTAACCGCATATGCGCAACCTTAACAAGCTCATGGCAATGCGCCAGTACAAATGGCAATTGTCTATAATACCCAACCAATTTCCACGATGAACAATCGTATGCTATTCATTGCTCCATTATCTCTACTCACAGCCAACGACAACCACAACAAACGTGGCCAACAACTTTCTCGCACTCGGACGGCATGTAAACCTAAAACTAGTGATCTTCACTCCCAAGCTTCTAATAAGTCTAAGGGTCTATTTGGTATGGCGTAATGGAATAGACGAATGAATGGAATGTACGAGGTAATGGAATGGACGATGTAATGGAATGGATCATTACTATTCCATGTCTTGTTTGGTTACCATGTGAGAATGAATGAATCATTACTTTGTGTTGTTTGGTAGGAAAGAATAGACGAAGGAATAAAATCGGTGATGAGTGACGGTAGTCGGTAGTGGTGGGTGGTGATAGGTGGCAATGGTAGCGATGGTCGGAGGTGGTGGCAGTGGGTGGCGGCGGTGGGTGGTGGCGGGGGCAGAGGTAGGTGGTGGCGACGACAATGGCGGTGGGTGACGAGGACGGTGGTGGGTGACGGCGACGGTGGTGGAGGTGGGTGGCGGCTGACGAGCGGAGGCGGGGGTGGGTGGCAGCTGTGGCGCGGTGGTGTCAGGGGTGGTGGGTGGTGGCGAGTGACGACAGGGGCGGAGGTGGATGACGGATGGTAGCGGCGGAGGTGGGTGACGACTTGGATGGAGGTGGGTGGTGGCGGGAGACAGCTGGGGTGGAGATGGGTGGTGGTGGTTGTGGTGGCGGCGGCGGAAGTGGGTGACGGCGGCGACGGTAGTCACGGCGGCAGCTATGGTAGTAGTGGTGTCGCCCGTGAGTTAGTTATTAAAACCAATAAGAATAATAATAATGGTAAAAATAATAATAAAAATATTGATAATAATAATAATAATAATAATAATAATAATAATATATCTTTCCATTCCTTGAAGGAATGAAAAAAAAAAACACCACCTTACTAAAGAATGAAAATTATTATATTTGGAAGGTTTACATTCCTTATGGAATGCTCCATTCCATTACCACTTAACAACCAAACATGTTTCTTTTCATTCCAATAGAATGATTCATTCCATTCCGCCTTCTATTTCTTCGTACCAAACGCTACATAAGTGCTCCTCCCACGCTTGCACGCGAGAGCAACACTAGACTGGGGGACATGACGAGGTATGGTACTGGACCCGACCCGAACGGTCGAACTTTCCTGCTATTTATCACTTTTATATTAATTATATATTATTATTGCGTACTAACCCAGCGCGTTGTAGTTTATACTACACTAGGTTGTGGGCTCGTAGAGACAACCCCTAACTGGGTCTGGCCCATTGAGGTTAGGGTTTTCCCATATCTCCTATATAAGGAGGTCTCCACCTCCTTATTAGGGCATGAGATATAGGGCAACACACTTTTGTAGCTGGAAATATGGGATTATTCCTCTACCGGCCGTCTCTACACTGCCCATGTTTTTCTCTTCTTGTTTGCAGGTCTAGGATTCGGGCGGAGAAGACGAGGTGTGGTCATATCCGTATTCATCACTGTAGAAGTTCCGACCCGCTCGGGTTCATGCTTCTTCAATATCTATATTCAATTATATAATTAAAATTAATATAAATTTAAACAGGAAACAATACAATATTTGAAAATGATTATCATATAATAATAATTACAATATTAAATCATGTTAGAGCCATCTAATTTTTAATTTTTCTGCCAATTTTAATTAAAAGATAATTATACAGTTGTATAAGAGATAATTTACTTGAAATATTATCTATATCTATATTCAATTATATAATTAAATTTAATATAAATTTAAATAGAAGATAATACAATATTTGAAAATGTTTATCATATAATAATAATTACAGTATTAATTGTCAACAATGTTCATCAATTTGGACGTATATAATTTGACTCTAATTTTGTATTTGATTTTTTTAATTAAGTTAGCATTATAGAATTTACGTACACTTCATTAATCATCTTTTTTAGAGAGAATAAATACCAATCAAAGCTAATTATAATTTCATTCGGGTCAAGTTTAGCAAAATATGGACTTTTATCCATCAGTTTTTGTAAAGATACAACCTTTTATTATTATTTGGTATATAAAATTAGATTTATTTGTGCAATATATGGGGTTTTTAAAGACAATTTTTTTATTATCAACTATACAAATTTTAAAGATATTTTTTTAATATTTATTTATGAAAAGATTTATTCAACTCGTGCAATACATGAGATTTTTTTAAGATGTAACTTTTTTTTTATTATTTAGCATACAAAATTACATTTATTCAACCAATGAGGTTTTTTAAAGATATAACATTTTTTTATTTACCATACAAAATTACATTTATTCAACTCGTGTAATACACAAAGTTTTTAAAGATGTAATTTTTTTTTATTATTTGGTATATAAAATTACATTTATTCGACATGTATAATAAATAAGATTTTTAAAGATATACTATTTTATTATTTAGTATATAAAATTACCTTTATTCAACTCGTGTAATACACGGAGTTCTAACCTAGTTATTTACTATATAAAATCATATTTACTCAGCTTGTGTAATACACGAGGGTTCGAACCTAGTATTATTAATTTCAAATTAATATATGTTTTGATCTAAACGCGAATTTAAGTAATGTAATATTATTGACATTTTAAACAGATTAGCCCTTATGCCTCTACGGTTTATTAAAAATCACATTTATCTAGAATTATTCTACCCAAATATTAATTATGAGGTTATAGTCTTATATATTACACAAGTTAAATAATTAAAACTGCTTAGGTATTGATTACTATGAGCAAGAGATTACAAGTTTGTGGGATGATTATCAAGTACACATATTTGTCTTATTATGTTATGTAAACAGACAGTTTTCATTATTTAACTCGTGTAAAACACGGGACTATAACCTTTTAAACTAATGTATATGTTTACATAGTCATATATACATGACATATACCAAATGGCTTGTAGATTAGGTATAACAATGTGTGTAGTAAACATGTTTCTCCCTAAGTGGTTAAAAAATTCTCTTCCGATGGTTGACATCAGTGTAGATTTTAGAGTAGGTTTTGAGAATGTCTTATTTAGAGCATTCACAATTGATTCTCCATCTGCATCTCAATAATTATACTAAAAATCACTATCTTTTCTCTCAGTTTCAATTAAATAATAGTTTTTTATACTTTTATCATTACTTTTTCTCTCTCCTCCACTCATAGCCACTTTTAAAATTATTAAAAAAATTATATAGGGTGAACAATGTTTTCTCTAAATTTACTGATAAACAAGAACATTTTATCTCTTCTCCATTCACAATCACTTACAACCACTCTATATGATATAGAGGACACGCTCACATAATAATAGAGGATCAAATGTGAATGTTCTTAATCATTCTAATATATCTATACTATATTATAATACATATATTGAGATTATAGGATCCGGCAGGTTTGACGGAGTTTTGGCCCCAAGATAACCGGTTTGGTAGAATATTATTGAGGAGAAAGGAGTAGAAGCACTGAACAGGTTAATTTAAACTGGTTTCTATTGGTTATTTGAAGTTACATAACCACGAAACCAAATGGACAGAGTTTCCCCTCTGGGAACCAAAAATTGTCCAAATGAGGAGACATCATCCCTATTTATAGGCATAGTCCATCCGCACATACATGTAAGGACGGATGGACTTTATCACGGATGCGCACCTGGGACGGATCAGGGTCCATTCATGCGAATGTGACTCGGACTAATGTGATGTCCAGTTCGTGCGAATGTGTCATTCGTATGGCTTTCACTTTACAAAACCTTATCCGTTTTCACACTAATCTATACAATATTCAACACACGCTCTATCTAGCCTATTCGCACAGTGGCAGACATACAAAATATGCACAAACAGATTCCCCATTGGTCGTCACTGTCGAATCTTGAACTTTGAAAACTAGAGCCGTGTTTTGAATATTCTGCCACTTCAATCATGCATCTTGAAATATTCAATAGATTCCCCTTGATTGATGATTCGGGCTGCATTATCTACATCATGCACAAATTCCCCCCGAAATGAATCTTCAGGTCTTGGTTTGCACAGTTCACGACCCCTCCTCTGATTGGCTGAACTGCAATCTTCAGAAATAATCACCATCTTAAAATTAATCAATGTAACATCTCTGTTTCGACTTTAACCACATCAGCGTCCGGTTTTTGATTTAACATTTCAGCTTCATCGTTCATTCCGCCTCCTTGATCATCTTTTCTTCAAAAACCCAACCGACAATTGATAGAAACTTTGAACACTACACTGATAAACCTCAAGTGTATGAATACCCACGAAAATCTGAAATCCTGTTTTCCTTGATCACCTTTAAGCACCCTCCTGAATGATTGATCAGTATAAACGGTAATCTCCACAATCAGCAAATCTTCATCGGATAAACAAATCATCTGGTAACACCTTCAGATCTCAGAAATATTCATCCACGATCAGATTCGCATTCTTTCTCTTCAGTCACAATAACAAATGTATAGTCTTCTCCGCTAGTTCCAGCAGCAAGTTAATCAACAAACGTCATCATTCCCCGACGATTAGTCTGAAAAACAATTCATCTGCTAGATGATTAACCATTCTGACACTTTAGACTATCACAATGTTGTGATATCTTATAAGCATCCACAATACAGTTGAATCTCCTAGCGCTAATCCTGTTGTCTGGCTTGACGAAGACCCGGGACTCAAATCCTAAGACGTCAATGTCACACCCTGACTTTTGCGGAAGCGTGATTATGTGTGACTTGCTTAATATCATTGCATTCAACCATAACAAACAACTATATGATAAAACTAAAGATGTTCATCCATTGATTAAGTTTTAAAACATCACAAACAACATTGTCTTAAATCCAAATCCAAACACAAACTTCAAACCCGAATTACAAACCATTCAAATTGTTTAGAGTTCCATAAGGACTCGACAAAAGACATGAATAAATAACGGCTTTGAATGATGTGACTTATCCAGGATAAGACACACTATCCAAACCCTTAGACACCGGATGACATCTTTTATTTCCAACATCACTTGAAACTTCCAAACGCTCGCCAGATCCACATTTAATTTCCTGAAATACATGTAGTTTGAAAACATCAACAAAAGTTGAGCGAGTTCATGTGTTTGTATGTGTGTACGAATAAACCTTTGTAATCATTGTATGTTTGTATGTATTTGTAAATCCCGGTATGAAAGCAAACAAGGAAACAGATCAATTAATGGTTTGCAAGGCCATTAACGTGTGTGCAACAGCGTAGGAAGACTCAAACCTAGCAGATTTTGTACCGGGCCTCCGGCTGTAAGACATAGTCACCTCATGGGCCAAACCCCGGTCCACATGGGTGTGGGCTCGCTACACCCAAATAGATCTATCACTCATGCCCCTCGGTCCACTTCTGAGGATTAATGGTCTTAAGAGTGCGCCTACCCATTCACATAATCTAACAATACATTCCTTAGCTAACCATATCAATTGTACTCGTTTGTAAACTTTTTGTAACATGTACTTCACCCCCGAAGTTATAAAACAAAAACAGTTAAAAGAAAAGGGGGACATGAACTCACAATCTTGCGTTCTTCGTATCCAACTGTAACTCAAAGCTTCTTCTGGTGTACACGACTACCTACAACGTACTACGGTTTATTAGACGAGCGGGTCGTGCCTTGACTTAGTATTAATTAGTGTCTTTGAGTTACGTTTCTTTATCTCTTTAATATTGTTCCAAGTTATATAATTATTTGTTAAAATAATAAATATTTTAACTTAAATTATACTTCATTTTGGAATATTAGTTAAAATAATATATTTTAACTTGTCACAATTATGCATTTGTACATGTATAATTTCCCAAGGATGGCTGTATGTATATTTGTATTCTTAACCTTGTGTATTTTTGCCAAGTATCGGTGGCGTATTCCGGTGTGCATTTATACGTACGAGAATACGTATTTTCTTGTAATTAATGAGTACTCTTATACTTAACTTTTGTATTAGTTTTTCCGGAATAATATTTCTAATAAAAATACATCAATATATATTCTCAAAATATATATTTTAAGAAATATTACATAGAAAAATTACTTATAATTTTTCCCTTGGCAAAAATATTTATAAATTTCATATAAATCTCAAAAATAATATATTTTCAAGTCTAACTTAGAAAATATATATAAACTTATTTTTCAACCAAGAATAATGTATTTCATGTTCATTCACGAAAATATATATTTTCTCCCAAAAATAATACATCTTCTAATAATTCCAAGAAAATATATATTTTTACTTTGCCAAAAATAATATATTTTCTCCTTGTCCAAAAATGTGATATATTCTTGTAATAATTGTAAAAATCATATTTGTGTTCTTTTGGTGTCCAAAATACCAATTACCAAAATATACTTATGAATTAAATTCCGGAATATTTTATGAGTTATATTCCTTGTTCGGTTCGTCCAATACTTTGGTTATAATTTGTATATTTAATTCTTGGAATTTTGGTAATATTTTACATTGTAATTTCTTGGTATTTTGGTGAGTTATATTATTTCAAGTCCTAAAATAATATAACTAATACACATAATATACAAATAATCACACACAAGGTGATATCTAAATATATATTTCCTAAATACATATTTAGTCACTTTTATTTACAAAAACCAACCTCCAATATTTATAATCTTTGTAACAAAAATTATGGCAAACTTTATATGAAAATTCATGGTTTAAAATATACTTGTAAATATTTGTTTAAAAATATTTTTCAAAGTGTTTAGTTTCTAGAAAAATTTTGCCATAGTTTCCCCTTAAAAATGGAGGTTTTCATGCTTTCAAAACATATCATTTTCTTTTTAAAATCACCACAATCAACAATAAACCAATCAACACTTACCAATTTGCCAAAATCAAGCATAAATTACTACTTCATGAACTTGAAAATTTACAAAAAAATTTAGTAACTTACTAGTGTGTTTAGTAGGCTTAGTTACCCTTTAAAGTGTGGTTGTTTATTTAAAAACTCCATTTTTTTTGAAGAAATTAGTTCTTTACAACTTGTAATTAATTTTTCTAAAAATGTTTCTTCATGAGTTTTTCTTGTTACATATATATTTCTGTACTTGTTTAACCACTAAAAATATGGTTAATTTCTTTAAGAACCAAGATTAAGTAAACTTTGTATTTTTAACTTGATTTCTTGAAAAATCATTCTTGAAATCATAGATTTACAAGACTTTATGTTTACTTTGATCATCACTTAACAAGAAAAATAACTTATACTTTCAAGTTCATGATTTACATGAGGATGATCTATTGATCTTTAACATCATCATCCTCTCATCTTGCTAGATTATGTCTTTAATCACTATCTAGCAAGATCACATGATGATCTACATCAATAACATGAGCAATCAACAATCAACAATCATAACAATACTTAAACAACTTGTTTTCTTATGTATTTAGTCTTATGTTCAAGTTTCATGCTCTTGATTCATTGTGTTCTCTATGATTAACAACTTGTATCTTCTTTTAACCACCAAAACAAGATTTAAAATGAAGAGTAGAATGATCTTACTACTAGCTCAAGGCTAGGGATGATCACTAGATGAAAATGGAGTGGATAAAAGCTTATGTGAGAGGTCCTTTAGCTTCCAAGAGTTCCAAGCTTCCTTGTATGGCTTCTAGCACCCTTGTATATGTGTAGATTGTATGAAACTTGAAAATGATGATGATGGTGTGGTTGTGTTGTTCGGCCGAGAGTAGAAGGGAGGAAGGAGAAAGCTTCAAGTGTTGTGATGTTGTGAAATGAAATGGTTATGATCCTTAGGGTTATTCTTATAACACACCAACTCACAATTTCCATTGGTTTTTATGTTTTTAAAGAAGGAACAAGATCTATTATAATACCAAAATAAAATCACAAGTGGGGCCAAGATGTTGGCCGATTATAGGTGGGGGGGGTCTTAGGCTAGGTAGTAACCATAAGTTAGTTTAGTTGGTTAAAATTCAAGTATTAGTTAGGTTAGTTAGTTACTAGTTGTTATATAATGTGTTATGATGTTCGAGGACCATAACTAGCTTGGTAATGCTAAAACAATACTTCTAGTGAAAATTTGGTGTTTCGGGTAGTGTTCGGTTGTTCGGTTGGTTACCGTTTCTTTAAGGTGCTAAACTATGCAGTTTAGTGTGCTTTATGTTACCTTTTATGACAGTTTTGATTCCCGAAACTTAGGAAAGTATTCTGGACCATTTAACCATATTTCTGCATGATTTTAGAGTGTTTAAATGCTGAATTTTGCTGATTTCTGTAGAATTCTACAGTTTATGTGAGTTTTAGGCACTTTCCAGCACTTAAACTATCTCTAGGAAGGCAGTTTTGTGATCCTTACTTCCCTACACACTATATTAGTGTAATACTTGGTTTCTGGCTCATTCTGTGTCTCAATACAATGTCTGTCTATGTACTGAACTCTGTCAGCATATTTCTGATTTAACTGATAACTGTGCTAACTGTATCTCGTGCATCATTTGAATCAACAAAGTTTGCATGCAATAATGATATGTCATTTGCAATATATGATGCACATGTATGTATATGGCAATAATCAGAAAGCAATTTAAGTCATTAATTATAATTTAACACAGTCATTAAGCACTAATCATTGTTTAATAATTGTACGGATACCTGGAATTTTGACTGTTGTCACATTCTCCCCTTGTTAAGAAAATTTCGTCCCGAAATTTTAAGCTTTACTACTAGATGCAGGGTAGTTGGGGAACAAATACAGGTATTTTGCTTTCATACGGTCTTCACGCTCCCAGGTGAACTCTGGGCCGTGACGCGCGTTCCATCTAACCTTGACAAGCTTAACACTACTCCTCCGAGTCTTGTTAACCTTCCAATCTGTAACCTCAACCGGTTCCTCGGTGAAATGAAGCGTGTCGTCAATGTGAACTTCATCTGCAGGGATAACCACTGTTTCCTGTGTTGGGCTTTTCTTCAGATTAGATACATGAAATGTATCATGAACACCATTAAGTTCAGCTGGTAGCTCCAACTTGTATGCTACAGAACCAACTCTTTCCAGAATTCTGAATGGTCCGATAAATCATGGATTTAACTTACCACGCTTCCCAAAGCGTGCCACACCTTTCCAAGGTGAGACATTCAACAAAACCATATCACCCACTTCGAATTCCAAAGGTTTTCGTCATTGGTCCGCATAACTTTTCTGTCGATCACGAGCCGCCTTGATGTGCTCTCGAATCTGCATGATCTTATCAGTTGTCTCTTGGACCAGTTCGGGACAAACCAGCTGTCTATCACCTGCATCTGCCCAACATAACGGTGATCGACACTTGCGTCCGTAGAGAGCCTCGAATGGTGCAGCTTGGATGCTTGTATGGTAGCTGTTGTTATAGGAGAACTCAACCAAAGGCAGATGAGTATCCCAACTGCCACCCATATCCATAACACAAGCACGTAGCATATCTTCAAGTGTCTGAATTGTTCTCTCGCTTTGACAGTCCGTCTGCGGGTGAAAAGCAGTACTCAGATTCAACTGAGAACCAAAAGCTTCCTGGAAGGATTGCCAAATCCTTGACACAAACCGTCCATCTTTTTCCGATATAATCGAGATAGGCACTCCATGACGTGCTACTATCTCCCTTAGGTATAGCTCAGCTAGCTTACCAGTGTTATCCTTCTCTCTGATTGGCAAGAAGTGCGCAGACTTTGTTAAACGGTCCACGATTACCCAAATCGTATCATGACCTCTGGGAGTCTTGGCCAACTTCTTTATGAAATCCATAGAGATTTGCTCCCATTTCCACATGGGTATCTCTGGCTACTGCAGGAGACCTGAAGGCTTCTGATACTCGGCCTTCACTTTGGCCCAAGTCAAACACTTCCCAACATAAGTAGCCACATCGCCCTTAAGTCTTGGACACCAGTAACAACCCTTCAAATCTTGGTACATCTTGTCCGACCCTGGATGGATCGAGTACCTTGATTTATGAGCTTCATAAAAAAAAACCTCTCTAAGACCTCCAACAAGCGGAACCCAAATTCGTCTCATAAAATACAAGGTTCCTTCCTCGTTGGGTACCAACCTTTTCTCCATACCACGGAGGTATTCAGCCTTTAAGTTCTCCTTCTTAAGAGCTTTCCTTTGTGCAGCATGAATACGCAACGAGATATTTGTCTGAATAATCATTTCCAAAGCCCGAACCCTTATGGGCTTAATCCTTTCTTTTCGACTTAAGGCGTCTGCCAGCACATTCGCCTTTCCCGGATGATATTTAATCTCGCAGTCATAATCATTTAACAACTCAACCCATCATCACTGTATCATGTTAAGCTCCTTCTGATCGAATATGTGCTGGAGGCTCTTGTGATCCGTAAAAATCGTACATCGGGTACCATAAAGATAATGCCGCCAAATCTTCAAGGCAAACACCACTGCACCTAACTCCAAATCATGTGTCACACCCCCAAAATCCACAAGCGGAGTATCACCGCAGGAGGCGTGACTGAGTAGGATCACGCCACCAATCATATTGAACAATGTATACTAATAAAGATAAAACCAACCACAATATAATTGGTGTTCAAAACAATTTAGCCAAGTTCAGGTTATCAGCGAAAGCATAAAGTGTAAAACCAAAACACAAGTTTTAAGTTCAAATGTTTAACATGGAACTCAACAGTCCATGTCTCACAACGACCTCTCCTTCTCGTGCAAGCTCCAAGTAAACACCTAATGACCTGCAAGGCATATAGTAATGAATCAACAACAAAGTTGAGCGAGTTCACAGTTGGTTGTCCATTTTAAAGTTGTTCCAGAAACCATAAGTTCTTTCGAAAACCATGTATTAACCATTTCCTTGTTTCCCAAACCATAACCAGCGGGGGCTACCCCGTGTTAACCACTAGACCCGTTACCATATCGACAACTGACTGGAGTATGTTGTGCCCTACGTCAATGTCTATCATCATTGACTAAGTGCCCAGATCCATTAGTCCACTCCCGTCCTCTGCGGCACGGTGTGAGGCTTGTCAAACCTAATAGCGCTATTTAACTAATGACCCGCTCGCCATTGGTCCGGCGATTAAGTCGATATAAAAATGAGGGACTTCATGATAGAGTTTTATCTAGTAAGTTATTTGTTGTCGTCCTTCCTATGGAGGACGGAGGTACGTAATCTACCCAAGGAGAATACGCATGTTTAATGTTGTCATCCTTCCCATGGAGGATGGAGGTACATATTCTACCCAAGGAGAATATGCAGGTTTCGTTTTAGTTTCTTAACCCATTCCCAAACCATCGGAAATCCCATGCCTTGTAGTAAGTGTGAACTCACCTTAGGTTAGCTCGGCAGATACACGAAAAGGTCTCTTGAGCTATATGTGGTCAACCACGTCCTCACATGGTTACCATACAAGTCAGGTCTAGGTTTAAGTAGTGCACATTAGTTTTACACATAAACTAACAGGTTATAACACGTAATGATCATGGCAAACACATAAGATCACGTTCAACACATTAACAGTCGATATACATCATAAACAAACTTGTACGACTCAACAGATTAGGCTGATGCAGATGTGCGAGCCCAAACATTACTCGGCCCAACATGTTGTGCGATCAGCACAACCTTGTGTGATCCACAGCATGCTGTGCGATCCTAATATACCCCCGGCCCAAACCCTTAGGAAATCCAACACCTTGTGTGGCCCATAAAACCTTGTGCGATTCAGGTGAGCTTGTGTGATTGAGTTGGGCCGTATGGCCCAAAATCATACTAGATCTAAACAGTTGTGTGTGGCCCAAGGCTTGTGCGATCAGCACCGTCTTGTGCGATCCACTTTGCCTTGTGTGATCATGCATAACTAAACGATACACTGTGCTTTATTGGTTGTACCCAGCTTGTGCGACTGCACTTGTGCTACCGGGGCTTGTGCGATCAGATCAGATCTTGTGTGATCTGATCTTGTGCGATCAAGGGAGTCTTGTGCGATCGGGTTTATTATCCCGAAAATCATGCAATCAGTTACCTAGTTTCCATTTATTTTACAAGACTAATTCTAACATTTTCTATATTTTACCCTAATCGATCAAATCGTTGTTTTTATCATTTAATTCATATGAACCCTAATCAATCATATAACAACTCATCATCATCTCATCGAATCAAATAGCATGATAACCACCAAGATCCATAATTCATCATTCCCTAGTTCATGCCAAAACATATGAATTGATTGAACATCCAAACCCATCCCAGCCGATTACATCTCTTCGGTTCTAAATCAAAATCATGCAAATCCAAATTATATGAACACCATCACATAAACCCTAATTCTAAATCAATACAAATCCCATAATCATCACGTAGGTTCGGTCCAATCATTCAGAAAAACTAATCAAATATGCAACACAAAATAACCTCAAGAATTAACCATCATGCGTATGAACAACCCTAACTATCATGTTCAATCATGGTAATCCCAACATCGACTAATACACAAATAATAGTGGAACACTAACCGTGATACCCGAATGAATTGGTTGGATAGATGGGAAGGACTTCGAGTGGGGCTGCCGTCGAACCAGAGAGAAGAGAGCTTAGGGTTTTGTGTGTTAAGTGTTTATGAATTATGAGGATTATACCTTCTCCCCATAGTGTTATGCGCAACAAGGGAATGGGCCAAACCCATCACGGGCTGCCCTTTTGGTTCGAGTATGAGTTATGCGGCCCAACAAGGGCTTGTGCGATTGACTAGTGTTGTGCGGTTGGGTTCGTGTTGTGCGATCATATTACATATACATATATTACACAAAATCACATAACACAATATCACAACATTCCATTAACATCAACGTGTCACATAATCACATAGCGTTCAAGCATGTTACATCAAAGTACAACGAAAGGTTTAAAATACGAGTTGTCACATCATCCCCAAGTTGAAAGAAATTTCATCCCGAAATTTAGCACGTAGTTACTGAGGAAGCTAGTTAGGTTGCATGGTTTCCTGGTTTTCTTGGGGTGTCACATCCTTCCCCCGTTGGTTTGGAATTTCGTCCCGAAATTCCGCAGTAGCTTCAGCCTCAGTAGTGGTTTCACTTTTCTCGAACAACTGGGGATACTTGTGTTTCATTTGGACTTCTCGTTCCCAGGTAAACTCTGGGCCACGACGGGAGTTCCAACGAACTTGAACAAGGGGTATTCTGGTACGCTTGAGAACCTTAACGTCTCGATCAGTAATCTCTACTGGTTCCTCGACGAATCGCAGCTGATCGTCGATGGTGAGTTCCTTGAGAGGAACTATGAGGGTCTCATCTGACAGGCACTTCTTCAGATTTGACACATGGAACACGTTGTGAACTCCGCTGAGTTCTTCAGGTAGGTTCAGTTTATAGGCCACCTTGCCAATTCTTTCAGTGATTTCAAAAGGTCCAACATAACATGGATTTAGCTTGCCTCGTTTACCAAAATGGATCACACCTTTCCAAGGTGAGACTTTGAGTAGCACTCGATCCCCAACCTGGAACTCAAGTGGTTTCCTGCGCTTATCAGTGTAGCTTTTCTGTCGGTCACGAGCTGTCGCCATTCGTTGCCGTATCTGAGCAATCTTCTCTGTTGTGTCTACTACGAGTTCTGGGCCAGTGATTTGGCTGTCGCCAACCTCTGCCCAACAAAGAGGTGATCGCCACTTCCGTCCGTATAATGCCTCGAACGGAGCAGCCTGGATGCTGGTGTGGTAACTGTTGTTATACGAAAACTCTACCAAAGGTAGGTGCCTTTCCTAGCCGTTACCAAAGTCGATCACACATGCTCGAAGCATGTCTTCAAGGGTTTGGATGGTGTGTTCTGACTACCCATCCATTTGAGGATGATATGCTGTGCTCATATCTAGACAGGAGCCAAAGGATTTGTACATCGCTTGCCATAATTCGGATGTAAAACGTGAGTCACGATCAGAAATGATGGAGGTTGGCACCCCCGTGACTCGAAACTCCTTCCTTCAGGTAAATGTCTGCTAAAGTAGAAAACTTATCCGTTTCCTTGATAGCCAGAAAATGTGAAGACTTGGTCAGTCGATCCACGATCACCCAAATGGTATCGTTTCCTCGTTGAGATCTAGGTAGGCCAGTAACAAAGCCCATGGAAATTTGCTCCCATTTCCATGTCGGGATCTCTGGTTGTTGAAGTAGGCCTGATGGCTTATGGTATTCGACCTTGACCCTAGCACATGTCAAGCATTTACTGACATAGGTCTCTATATTAGCTTTCATGTGGGGCCACCAGTACGTAGTTTTGAGATCGTGGTACATCTTATCCGAACCAGGATGTACTGAGTAACGAGACTTGTGAGCTTCATCCATCACAAGCTCACGTAGATTACCATAAAATGGGACCCATATGCGCCCTGTGACGTAGTAAGCGCCGTCTTCCTTTTGCTGTAACCATTTCTTCGATCCTCGCAGGGACTCAGCCCTGATGTTCTCTTCTTTCAATGCTTCAACCTAAGCATCACGAATTTGAGCGGGTAGGCTAGAGTGAATGGTAAGCTGTAACATACGTACATGCTTAGGTTTAGTTTCCTTTCGACTGAGGGCGTCAGCCACAACATTGGCTTTGCCCAGATGGTACTTGATTGCGCATTCGTAGTCGTTAAGGAGTTCGACCCATCGACGCTGTCGCATGTTCAACTCCTTCTGGTTGAAGAAATGCTGGAGACTCTTGTGATCGGTGTAAATGGTGCACTGGGTACCGTATAAGTAATGTCTCCATATCTTAAGAGCAAACACCATTGCTCCCAACTCCAAGTCGTGAGTAGTGTAGTTCTTTTCGTGAACTTTAAGTTGTCATGATGCGTAAGTAATGACTTTCTCACGTTGCATCAACACACAACCAAGTCCCTGGATTGACGCATCACGATAAACTACGAAATCTTCTGTGCCCTCAGGCAATGAGAGAATAGGTGCGCTACTAAGCTTCAACTTCAGCTGCTGAAATGCAGATTCCTGAGCATCACCCCAACGGTAGGTGACACCCTTCTGGGTTAGTGATGTGAGAGGTTGCGCAATCTTTGAGAAATCTTTGATAAACCTTCTGTAGTAACCCGCCAAACCCAAGAAGTGACGGATTTCAGTTGGTGTTCGAGGTGCAGGCCAATTCCTGATTGAGTCAACCTTGGATGGATCCACATGAATCCCATCCTCATTTACCATGTGGCCTAGGAAATGGACATCACGAAGCCAAAAGTCGCATTTCGAAAACTTAGCATACAACTGCTCTGCTCGAAGAAGTTCCAAAATAAGTCGCAGATGATGCTCGTGTTCCTCCTGACTCTTAGAATAGATCAGGATGTCATCGATGAAAACAATAACGAACTTATCAAGGTAAGGTTTGCACACTCGGTTCATGAGATCCATGAAGACCGCCGATATGTTCGTCAACCCGAAAGGCATGAATAAAAACTCGTAGTGCCCGTAACGAGTTCTGAATGCCGTCTTAGAGATGTCCTCGTCTCGGACTCTCAGTTGATGATAGCCCGATCTCAGATCAATCTTTGAGTAGAAGCTCGACCCTTGCAACTGGTCGAACAAGTCATCAATACGCGGAAGAGGATAACGATTCTTCACGGTCACCTTGTTGAGTTTCGCGATAGTCAATACACATTCGGAAGGTACCGTCTTTCTTCTTCACAAACAAGATTGGAGATCCCCAGGGCAACGAGCTAGGACGAATGAAGCCCTTGTCCAAAAGTTCTTGCAGTTGTGCGGACAGTTCTTCTAGTTCTGATGCGGCTAAACGATAAGGTGCACGAGCTATAGGTGCTGCTCCAGGAGCTAGCTCTATCTGAAACTCGACCTGACGATGAGGCGGAGGACCAAGTAATTCCTCAGGGAATACCTTAGGGACGTCGCGTACAATCGGGATATCCTCTATCTTCTTTTCCTTCGCTAAAGTGTCAGTAACGAGAGCTAGGATAGCAGTGTGGCCCCTTTCGTAAGAACTTCTGAGCCTTAAGGAAAGATATGATGCCTACAACAGCACCACTCTTGTCACCACGAATCACGAGAGGTTCTTCACCAGAACGAGGGATGCGGACAATTTTCTCCTTGCAAAGAATTTCCGCTTGATGCTGAGATAACCAATCCATCCAAATGACAACGTCGAAGCTACCAAGAACGATGGGAATAAGGTCGATAGAGAAGGTCTGATCAGCAAGAACAAGATTACAACCCTTAACTATGTGTATGGCCTCGAGACTTTTACCGTTTGCTAGCTCTACAACATGATTGGTGTTCAAAAGTATTGGGGTACGCTTAAGAATCTGACTAACTTTTAAGGACACGTAACTAGTATCGGCCACCGAATCAAATAAAACAGTAACAAAGAAGTCATCCAGTAGGAACTTACCCGTCACAACGTTGGGATCGTTCCTTGCATCACCCTGACCAATTACGAAAACACGTCCCCTGGCACCGTTGCCATCATTGTCACCCCCATTGTTTCCATTCCCCCGGTTGTTGTTGTTGTTTTGATTCTGGTTCAGCTGGGGACAGTTCCTTTTGAAGTGGCCTTCAGCACCACACTGGAAGCAACCTTTATTAGTACCATGTTGTTGTTGCTGCTGCTGCTGGTTCTGTGGGGCTTGTTGCTGTTGCTGACGATTCTGATTCGCATGATATGGGCTCCTGCAATCCTTGGCTGCGTGAACAAGCTTTTTACATCTCAGGTAATGACCCTTGTTGCACGGCCCGCTATGGTGCAAGTTACATCGATTGCACTTAGGGTGATTTCCCTTGTACCCACTCTGACCCTGATTCCCAGAGGACTGCTGACTGGGGCTCTTGTAGTCGTCAGTTCTCCGCTGCTGAGACTAAGACTAAACAGAAGTAGAACCTTTGCTTAAAAATAAATATTTTGTTTCAATAAAATGGTTTATTAGATATTTGTAATTAATATTAAAATTCTGATTCCATTTTTGTGATTCTATGAAAATTTAATTTACAAACTCTTAACCTAAAATTTTGTGTGTTTCTTCATAAATGCTAAACAGCATGAATGAATTATCTGAAGCGCTAGAGAATCTCAATCTCTATCCTGTGAAAATAGAAGTTTCCAGAGATTTTACTGGTTACTTGGCCGATGTGGAAGAACCTATGGAATTCCAAGCTCCACCTCCGGAGAAGTCAAAACCTAAGAAAAGAAGAAGATTTGTGGGATGGAGGCGTGTACGTAGAAGAAAACCAGCGACTAGGAAAATTCCCAAAATAGAGAATCCTATAGATAAAGGAAAAGGGATAGAAATTGGGGAACAAGAGTAGAAATTGGCGAAAGTTCTAGGCAAGCTGAGGAATTACCATTGCAGGAGGAACTGGATCACATACCGGCAAGCTATGATATCCTTAGGCCTATCAATACAAATCTCTTCCCTTATCTCGCAGAAACCCAACTTCCAATAAACTTGGAACCAGCCATCCCAGAACCTTTGATCCACACCCAACCTCAAGGAATGGACGAATGGTGGACCAACGATTGGCAGTTTCAAAACCTCCTAAATAATCCTTATACCTTTTTCCCTCAGTTCAACCCAGAACCTGCACCAAACCCACCAATGAGTAATGAAAACTTAGCAGAACTTCGCCATTTTGGTGAAGAACTAATGGATACAGGGAATAAGATTCGGGAGATAGGAGAACAAATCTCCTGGAAATACGATGAAAGGGAACATCGTTTCTGAAAGGCCAGCGAACTAGGAGGAGTATGGTTGTGACACTGTGTTTGTATAATAATAATAATAGTAATAAAAATATAACTCTGTAAAATAACTTAAAAATTAAACTTTTGTAAGATAACAGTGTGTACGGATGCATAATATAATATATAAAAAAATGGGAGTCGAGAAATCGACAATTTTGGCTATACGTGTTAATATGATTATGTGCGATTGTTTTGTTTTGTTTAAATATTTTATGCTAATCACTTATATAAATTAATTACCAGATGGCAAACACTGGTAATGAACCCATTAATGAAGTAAATCAATCTGAGCAACACCAGGAGGATCAATTTCTGAATAGGCAAGATATCGAGAATATCGTTGCTCAAGGAATAGCCAATGCTATTCCCGCAATCTTGGCTGCTGCCCAGAAACCCGTTGAACCTCAACAAATTATTCCTAGCAAATGTACAAACGACGATAATTTCAGTAATAGTGTAAACGGAGGCGGCAACCATACTAATAACGACAACGAGGGGATACAAGCTCCACTCCTTAAGAAAATGAAAGCTGCAACACCTGGTTGCACTTACAAGGAGTTTCTTGCCTGTAAACCAGCTGAATTTGCAGGTAACGAAGGGGCGACTGTTGCACTGCGTTGGTTAGAGAAAACCGATGCAGTAATTATGATAAGTAAATGTGCTGAGGACGACAAGGTCATGTATGTGTCGCATCTTTTTAAAGAAGGGGTGCTAGAATGGTGGAATATGGTACTTCAAACCAAAGGAAGGAGTGTGGCTTATGCTCTGAATTGGGAAGAATTTAAAAGTCTTGTAGAAAGAAAATTCTGTCCTGAGTACGAAAAGGAACAAATGACGAATAAATTCCTGAATCACCAAATGATTGGTGTTGATTGTAGAATGTATACTTCTACATTTTTCGAGTATGCTAGAGTGGTACTAACACTGGCTTCGCCAGAGCCGGTACTTATTTCCCGCTATATTTGGGGATTGATTGGCGAAATCCGTAATATCGTTAAAGCTGCGAGACCTCGCACTATTGACGATGCTGTGGAATTAGCTAACACTCTGACTGACGAATTGGTACGCACAAGAGAAGAAACCCGGAAAAAGGAAGTAGCCCAAAAGATTACTCAGGGTTTCCGTATGGGTAACCGTAGTAATTTCAAGAGAAAGGGAACTGGGAAATCTTCCTCTGTTCCATTTTGTAATACCTGCAAAAGGAAGCATTTTGGAAGATGCAAGGGATATTGCAATTTTTGCAAAATTCCGGGGCACCAAGAAGAAGACTGCAGGAAGAAGAAATCCACAGTCTGTTACAACTGTGGAGAAGCTGGACATATTAGGCCGGACTGCCCAAAATTGGTCAAACCTGCTGATAACAAAGCCAAACCTGCAGAAGGAACTAACAAGAAAAACGTAAGAGCCTTCCAGCTGACTACTCAGGAAGCCGAGCTAATCCCTGATGTGATAGCTGGTACGTTTCTAGTTCACAACGTTTACGCAAAAGTATTATTTGACTCTGGTGCAAACCAAAGTTTTATAAATACTTCATTCTGCCAAGCACTTAATTTACCCTTAACCAAACTTAGGTAGATTTTTACAGTCGAAAAGGCAGATGGGAATTCTGTTAACATAGATAAGGTTTTGCGGGAAGGAAAGATAGAACTCTCAGGTCATAAATTTTCTGCAAACCTGTTACCTATGAAGTTAGCAGGATTTGAGGTGGTGTTAGGAATGGATTGGTTAGTAACCAACCATGCTCGAATTCTTTGTGAGAAGAATTCCATAGAAATTCATACTCCCACAGGAGAATTAGTTGTAATTACAGGAGATAAGCCACAAAAGCCACTAAAATTCATTTCAATAATGAAATTGGCCAGTTATTCAAGAAAACAAGAAGTAGTGCATATGATTTCAGTAATCATTAACACGAAAGGTAAAGAACTTAAGGAAATTCCAGTAGTATCAGAATATCCAGAGGTATTCCCAGAAGAACTACCTGGATTACCACCTGATAGGGAAGTTGAATTTAGAATTCATCTAATTCCTGGAACTACACCGATAGCCAAGGCACCTTATCGGTTAGCAACCACCGAGATGTTAGAATTGAAAAAGCAGTTAGATGAATTACTAAGCAAAGGATTCATACAACCTAGTTCATCCCCGTGGGGAGCTCCAGTGTTATTTGTGAAAAAGAAAGATGGTTCGATGCGAATGTGTATCGATTATAGGGAATTGAATAAAGTTACAATTAAGAATCGATACCCATAACCTAGGATTGATGATCTTTTTTATCAACTCCAGGGAGCTAGATATTTTTCTAAGATAGATTTACGCTCCGGATATCATCAATTGAAGGTACAAGAAGAAGACATACCTAAAACTGCTTTCAGGACTAGGTATGGTCATTACAAGTTTACAGTCATGCCCTTTGGACTAACGAATGCACCCGCAGCATTCATGGACATGATGAATAGAATCTGTAAACCGTATTTGGATAAATTTGTAATTGTCTTCATCGACGATATACTTATTTATTCCAAAAGTCAAGACGAGCATTGTCAGCACCTGCATGCACTCTTAACTTTGTTAAGAAAAGAGAAGTGCAATTTTGGCTCCAGGAAGTGCAATTTTTAGGACACATGGTGAATCACGAAGGTATTCACGTAGATGCTGCTAAGATAGAAGCAATTACCAAATGGAAGGTTCCGCAGTCAGCTATGGAAATTAGAAGTTTTATAGGTTTAGCTGGATATTATAGACGGTTTATTAAGGATTTTTCCAAAATAGTTGTACCATTAACTAAGCTAACCTGTAAAGCAGTTAAGTTTGAATGGGGACCTAAACAGGAAGAAGCTTTTAAGATCTTAAAGCAGAAATTAACCAATGCTCCAATTCTTGCTTTACCAGAAGGAACAGAAGATTTTGAAGTATATTGTGATGCTTCAAAGCTAGGATTAGGATGTGTGTTAATGCAACGCAAGAAGGTAATTGCGTATGCATCAAGGCAATTGAAAAAGCACGAGGAAAACTATACGACTCATGATTTAGAATTAGGCGCCATAATTTTTGCCCTTAAGATTTGGAGACACAATCTTTATGGAAGTAAGTTTACTGTCTATACAGATCATAAAAGTTTAAGATATATATTTGGGCAAAAAGAATTAAACATGAGGCAAAGGAGATGGATGGAAATCCTAAGTGACTACGACTGTGATATTCAATATCACGAAGGAAAAGCAAACGTAGTTGCTGATGCTTTAAGTCGTAAGTATCATCAGAAACAACGACGAGTTCATGCTCTTAGATTAAATCTACAGTTAGATTTAATGGAACAACTGAAAAACATTCAAGAGACAACAATCAAGGATGATGCTGAAGGAATGAAGGGACGAATAAAGGAATTAGAACAAGGAAGTGATGGAATTTGGAGATTCTATAAGAAACGAATTTGGGTACCTAAGCAGGGAGAATTAAGAAATAAGATTTTAGAGGAAGCCCATAAATCTAGGTATACCATGCATCCTGGTAACAATAAGATGTACCAAGATTTAAGAAATAACTTCTGGTGGATAGGAATGAAAAAGGACATAGCTAGATATGTTTCTAAATGTCTTACTTGTTCACAAGTTAAGGCAGAACACCAGAAACCTTCAGGTCTACTACAACAATTAGAAATGCCTGTATGGAAATGGGAGCTCATAACAATGGATTTTGTTACTAAGTTGCCCAAAACCAGAAAAGGTAATGACGCGATTTGGGTAATTGTGGATCGATTAACCAAATCAGCTCATTTTCTACCCATGAAAGAAACCTTTAGTATGGAAAGGTTAGCCAAGTTGTATGTAGACGAAGTAGTATCCTTACATGGAGTTCCACTCTCCATTGTATCGGATAGAGATAGTCGTTTCACTTCCCACTTCTGGACAAGTTTCCAAGAAGCTATGGGAACCCGACTAAATTTAAGCACTGCATACCATCCTCAAACAGATGGACAAAGTGAAAGGACGATCCAAACTCTGGAAGACATGCTTAGGGCATGTGTGATAGATTTTGGTGGGAATTGGGACAACCATTTACCCTTAATTGAATTCTCCTATAATAATAGTTATCATTCGAGCATTGACGCTGCCCTGTTCGAAGCACTGTATGGACGTAAGTGTAGAACTCCAGTGTGTTGGGCAGAGATAGGAGAAAGTCAATTGTCAGGTCCTGAAATTGTGCAAGAAACTACCGACAAGATTACTCAAATCAAGGAAAGACTCAAGACGGCATGAGATCACCAGAAAAGTTATGCCGATAATCGACGTAAGCCGTTAGAGTTTCAAGTTGGAGACAAGGTGTTATTAAAAGTTTCTCCTTGGAAAGGTGTTGTTCGGTTCGGAAAGAAAGGAAAGCTGAGTCCAAGGTACGTAGGACCATTTCCAATAATACAATGCATAGGACCAGTTGCTTATCGTTTACAACTATCAGAAGAGTTGGCAGGAGTACATGACATATTTCATGTATCCAATCTCAAGAAATCTCTATCTGACGAATCCTTGGTAGTACCTCTTCAAGATATAGAGGTAAACGAAAAGCTAAAATTTGTTGAGAAACCTCTTCAGATAGAAGACAGAAAGGTTAAGTTTCTCAAACGCAAATGGTTAGTACTTGTCAAAGTCAAGTGGAATTCAAAAAGAGGACCCGAGTACACTTGGGAGCTGGAATCGGAGATGAAAAGAAAGTATCCTTACTTATTCCAATAAATCTCGAGGACGAGATTTTAAATAAGGTGGGGAGAATGTAAGGACTCTCAAAAATGTCCTAAAACTAACCCCTAAGTGAGAACCAGGACCCCTGAAACTCTACTGTACATGAAAAACCAAGAAAACAAAGTTTTAGAGTTTCAGGCGGGCCGCGTAAGAGTTAGTTTAGTCTTACGCGGGCCGCGTCAAAGATGGGTTGACCGGATAAGCATTCCGGATCCACGTGTCATCCACATGGCACACCTACTGATGACCCAGCAACCCTACACGTAGACTAGGTGGCCACGCAGGCCGTGTAAGGATCGGCTGGAAGCTCACGCGGGCCGCGACAGCCTCAAATTTCACCTATAAATAGCTTGTCGCATGGCCTGTTCTCTGGTGTCGAAAATCAAACACAAAAACGAAGTTATACTGTTAGAAATCACAATTTCTATTAGCGAGGCGCTGCTACGATACAGGGTATTAACTCGATCGCTGCTACGATTCAATGTCCGATAGATTGAAACTATCCAATGGATGTTTAAGTGCTGCCCACATTAGGGTTATGCTTTGTCATTCGTCGTGAATTCGATGGAAGTTTATGCATCGTACTTTGTCATTCGTTGCGAGGGTTTAATCTTGTGAGTTATCGTAAATGCTGTAT